>JAOTRQ010086209.1:0-10000 GCA_028565875.1 Hoplisoma paleatum
ACGCTGACACGGGGAGAATGTGCAAACTCCGCACAGAAAGTCCCCCCTCCCAGCCCGACCCGGGGATCGAACCCGGGGACCACTAAGCCTTTGTGCTACATAAATTTAACACTAGGTGGTGTGGTAAAATTTGGTGCAAAAGATGCTGACAACACTTACTACATAATACAATACACACACACACACACACACACACACACACACACACACACAATGATGATAAATACACATGAAAAGATCAATTTGGGACCCCTGTCAAAATGGAGATATACTTGTCTGCACGGTCAGAGAATAAAAATCAAAAAGAGCCTAAAATTGCTGATTATTTGTCACATCCTTCCACTCTGACTAAGAGCCACAGCACTCATGACATAATTACCAAATCTATAAAACTTACAGACTGCAACTTTAAATGAGGCTTTTATACTCAGCTTAGCAGGTGGGTCACATCAGCCATGATCAGTACTATCCTCCACTTGGGCCACTGGGACATTGAGCTTTAAATCCTACTCTGTTGCCCAGACTCCCTGCTGGCGACCTGCGGTGTGGACCAAGCTCTTACATAATAATAATGAGTAAATACTTCATAAAGAAATGCCATAAACAAACAGCATATATTCAAATGTAAGTGAAAAAAGAAAACATAAGCATCATTATCCTTGCATTACTCACATTTATTTTAAGCTTCAACCTTTTTAGGCCATCTTTGTAATATATGGCATGCATAATGAAAATTGTATATAGCATTATATATTACATACTGTTGCCTTTAAACCCAGGCCTAGAGGATTTGCAAGAATTTTAAAATGTCAAAAAAGTTTTGATATCCAAAGAGTTCCTTCAAGATATTTCAATGAACTGTCAACATCCCTTCAGGCTCTGCTGAAAGCGTCGTCACAAGTTCCTCATGAAATAAAAAAAGAAAGACTGAAAGCTCTACAAGGCACCGCAAGCAATTTATGTGGACTCAGAATGGTCTGCCCTTTGTCCCCATTGGATTTCAAATTTCCTTTGACTGTCTAGGACATGTGGACTTTGTTTATCCAAAGGAAAATAAGATCGGCTGCTGTGCCGATTGTCTGTCTCCTTTCGTGACACCTCTTACCATCTCGGAACAGATAACAGCCATAATTGGATCCAATTCACAGGTTTTTTATTTCATTTTCAGCACAAAATTAGAAACAGAAGTGGAGTGGAAGAATTAGACAAGCTTTTTCATTTGCATTTAATGAGGTGCTGAGGTTCATGGCTGAAGTCAATAGCAATTTTTGAAAGTCATCATTACAACACACACAGTTTTTATCTGGAGCATTTGAACCGCTTTCTATTTATTAAGTAAAAGAACAAAAAGCTACAAAACAGCATTTTAGCAAACAATTTTCCTATTCACTCTGAAATTCAAAACATTTTTTCCAATAATAATAATGCACCATCAATAAAAAAAAGTTTGCTAGTTCCTCTTATATCTTCATGAGCCTGCATTTCCCACACTTTAGTCACCACTAGCCAATTCTTGTGCTCGGAAAGTTGCCGGTTTGATTCAACAGGTCACGGCTCCAGTACCATTGAGGAAGGCATGAAGCCCTAACAGTCCTCCGTAGATAGGGCTGCATTCTACTGCTCTCTTGTGCGGTGTGTAAATGTGTGTTTCATTTGGTTGTATTACTTAGGAATCGCTGGCAGGAGCCATTTTTAATATATGATTCAGGTTTTAAACCAGTGGATTAGTGTTTTCTGTTGGGTTTTAACTGCCTTGCTCACTATTAGTCTGACAAATGAAACTGTGTTTGAAGAATGCCAGTAAGACAATTGAAAATGATCAAAATAAACAAAGCTCTAAGTAATACTACAGCATACAGTAAGCAGCGGGTTTAGTGATGTTTATAAAAGCCATAACAGTACCATCACACTGTTAAATCAGTGGATTTGTGAAATTGTTATTTTTTTACTTAATTATTTATTCTTTTTTTGTAAATTATTTTTTTTTGGAAGCGATGTCAAATTTAAAAATAAGTATCACTGACCTAGAAATGCCGGATAATAGTGGTTAACACTGTCACTTCACAAATAGAAGGGTCGACCCTCAAGCTTTCTGTGCAGAATTTGCATGTTTTACCCATGTCTGTGTGGGTTTCCACCAGGTTCTTCGGATTTCTCCCTCATGACATGCTGTCAGATTAACTGGAGATATTTAATTGTCCTCTAATTTTATGTATATTGGTGAAACAGAACCCAACAACTTTGATGGTGCTTGATAACCAAATATCAGTTTCTGACCACAATTTTTTTTGTTTTTTAAAAATAAATATTTTATTCAGTATTTTCCTATATTTACCTACTCGTTATAAAAACATTCATATATTTATTCACTTATATATTTGACTAACATGTTACACAGAACAAGGCTAGAGCATATTTTATAGAATGCAAAAGTTACAGCCAGCACGGGCACTAACCATTTGGGTGCCCTAAGCAGAAATCTGAAGTGCCCTGAAAATGATCAATAATTAAGTATTTGTCATGTGTTTATTTCAAAACTAAATTCTTAATATGCTTTGAAAGCAGTTGCAATTATTTAAAAGGAGAAATGTAAATCGTGATAAAACACTAAACTATTTTTGCCATAACAATGGCACAAAATATCGCCCTCCTACCAGCCCCTTTGTAGCCCTGGAGAGAGAATCACTGTATCGTGAGGTGGCGATTGGGGATCACACCGCCCAGTTTTTATCCTTTATCACCAATGCCTATGCTTTTAGTGCCCATTAATGCAGAAATATCTCTGACAAGAAATTTTATTTTATTTACAGAGGCCTCCAATAAAGAACATTATTTATGGTCTAAACTAAAAGTGAGAACAGTATATTACACTTGATTCTTTCATTAACTTTTCCACAGGGAATCACAGAACTTTTGCTATAATGTTAGAAATGGGAATGTATTCTATCATCTACAAGCACTTCATTAATTCTGTCACAAGTGACAGGAGTATATTGTTGGCAATAGTCAGCTGAAGGTAACATGCTATACTCTGCAAAATACTTGTAGAATAATGACTAAAAAAATCTTTGGGCAATCAATCACCCTTTGTGTCCCCACAGAAACGCCTGTCTCCAGTTTTATGGAAATGCAACAATAGTGTTATCCTTACAAAGAGGTCTCGATGGATGGATATAAAAGATTTTTCCCTTTGTGGCCTAGCATGACTCAGTTCATCTTTTTTTTCTTTGCTGTGCAGAATTATTTTATTGATTTGGCAGATTCTCTCCATTTCGACTGATCCTTTATTTGAAGCAATTGCCTTTTGTCAGTTTGATTAAATCTTTAGCTTTAGTTCACACACATTTCTATATTTTTCTTGAGAATTAACTTTAATTAAATTAGCTTTATGACTCCCTATCATTTGTGTTATCATGCTTAAGAGATTTAAACATTGTAACTTATTAAATATTAGCGCTAAAGAAATCTTGATTTGACGCATATGAATCTGAATATAGCTGGATAAGATTGCTAATGGTATATATTATACTTGGTAAATACATAATAAAATTATAAACATTTTAATAAATGCAATAAATTGAAGAAAAAAAATTAATCTGTTTTTGTAAATAGTTATAAGAAAAATAATAAATAAATATGAAAAAAAAATTGTTACAACATTGAACCCTATAAAAACATATAACAGATTTGGGGATTTAAATAATCTTTTGAGCTTTAAGTGGATATTAAGGCAGGCAAATGAAGTTTAACAATATGTTTAACCAATAAATTGATTCATGCTATTTCCTGGGACTCATATCTTTTTCTCCCAAGACTGTTCATTAAAAATCTGATCCATTGGTTTTGCCACCCTCCTTGTACCCTTGTAGATTTTGCCCCTACCATAAGGACAAAGTACACATTTGTACTTACAAAGTACACTGTTTGGCCATTTATCAGAAATGCTTATTTAGGGAATGATCCTTGGGATTATCACTTTGAATACTCCCCTATTACTATTATAATTAATATTATTATATTAATAATATAATCTGAAACATTCCTGGAAGCGATGAGCAGCCCTAGCCACGGCACCCATTTAGGGGTTTGGTGTGTTGCTCAAGAGCACTCATTCTTTCTCAAAGTCCCAATCTTTGGTAGAACAGCCCAAAGCTCCACTAGGCTACTACTGTTCCAAATGTATTAAAATTGTTATTACATTTCTCAACCAATAACTCACAGAAAATGCACAGAATCTGCTAAGACTTTTATTTGCAGTATTGTTTAAAAATGAGACATTACTAACTTCTGATGCCTTTCCAGTGATCAGATGTTATATGCCAAGAATCCTGTTCCATTCTGATTATTTATTGATGGCTGCAGATGGTAGATGCTTACAGACACTGACTGCACGTTACAGTGGATTGATTTCAATTTCTTACAGTGAGAAAGCGCACTATTTTTGTAAGTTAAATCTAGGTGCTGATCTACATACAATCTTTTTTTTTAATTAAACATAAATGTAAATTGGAGTGGGGAATCCAACTGTAAATGGAAATCTTGGAAATTAATAGTGTGGATTTGGTCAGATGGATTTTTGTCATGAAACTGCAATCATGTTAAATTAAGTAAAATATTTACACAGATTTTCCACTATACCCACATTTTCATTATACTATATTCGTATTAACTTCTAATGTCAGTGTCTGTAGTTGAATGGGTGCCACCCTAGCTATTAGGATACTCAAACCAGGGCATTATAGAGCGGATCTGAAGTCCAGATGAATAGGCCGGGTTGAGTACGGAAGGTAAATAAAAATCTTGACAAAATCAATAATGTGGAGCATGATCTATGGCGACCTCAAAGGTCACAATGTAACTATAACCGTATGCTACTAACAAGAGATCAAATCAGTATGTACACATAAAGACTGCTTAGTGAGAAATATGTATGATTGACCTCAGCTATAGAAATGGAATGATAATGGAAGAACGAGTTGATATTTTCCATTCTCAACAATACAATCCCAAAAGCAGTCCTACGACCTAGTTGTGTAGTGTTTTTCTGCAGTGACTTACATGTTCACAAATCTTTAAAATAACCATTAAATCCATAAATCATTAATGTAAATTATAAGCATATTTAGATCAAGAATAGACAAACATAAATAGGAAATAGAAACAAAACATTAACCTGCCCAGAACGTTTGCAGATTCTAATGGATAAATCAATAAAAAGCACAGCTCTGTATTGGATACACCATACAACAACATACAAGGATCAATACACTCTAGCCCAGAATTTCATTAGCCTGGAATATAAATAGAAGGATTAGAAGGTGTATAATCTGATTAGTAAAAGTAAATGTTTGCCACAACCCTGGTTCAAAAGACTTTCATTCCACAGGGGGTGTAGTACTGGTGGTCAGTTTTATCATCATGTATAATCAAATATTAAATATAATATATTTAATATTGAATAAATATACATAATATATAATGAATATAGATTACCTAAAATCGTATCTTTTCATGCAGGTTTTGTAAACACGTGAACATTCATTGTTTTTTTGTTCTTATAGGGGTGGGACTATACCGGATAATTGCTGGCTGAATGTAGGCACCGGCACAGAGATGGGTAAATATGTCTCGGAGTGTGTCTCGGTAAACAGTGTTGATTCACATTTGCCCAAATGCAGGTGGATAAATCCATACAGCTGGTATCCACGTGCTGGAGGGGAGATTGTTTAATAGTCAGGTCCAGGGTTGGCATTAGTTTATGCAATTGGGGGTAATTAAAGGCACTAAATTAAAAGAATAAGGGAGAACCACCTCCTCCACCACCACTAATAATACACTAGGAGTTTCTCAAATTGGAGCAACCCATTCTGGCCAATAAATTGTCACTTTTTTATCATAGGTTAACTGGGTTAAGACTAGGTCAAGAATTAGGTTGAAACTAAGGTTAGGGGTAGGTTAAAGATTTGAGTTAGTGTTTGGACATGGTTGTGAGCTAAGAATAAGGATTGAGATAAGGTGATGGCTGGAATTTGGACTTGAGCTGTAGCTGATATTAAATAACTATGCACTAATATGCACTCAAGTAAATATCTAGTAAAAAGTTGAACTCAGAGGCTATTTACTGCAAATAGATTTTGTTTCCAAATTTGGTCATAGTTGTATGTAACTATGTAAGTAACAATTACTGTTAGTAAAAATTGCTTAAATAGAGCTTGACCAAATGGGTCTACTATAAAAAAATGTTAGTTTGAATGAACTAGAATTCTCCATTTCTCTATGTTCTGATTTATCTATAAAAATTCTGGCCAATAAATTGTCAAACTTTGTATTATACATTTTATAGTTATTATTGGTTCAGCAATTTCTCTTCTTTAGCTCCCAATTTTAGCATGTCCAATTTTTACCTGATTGCATTACACTTTTAAGATGTGTAAGAAGATTAAGAAGACAGAACTGATCAAAATGATTCCTCTGCTCTGTGTAGAATCCATCAATCAGCCAGAGTTTGTAATTGAATGAGATCCCAATCAGGTGCCAATCTGGCTCCCAACCTAGATGAATTATAGCCAAATGTTGTAATTTTAACAAATTAATAAAAAATGATCAAACCGTTTTTGAAAGATTTAGTAGGCAGATATTTGGTAGACAGTATATACATACATTCGTGCACGAAATATGATTGGTTTTAAGAATGAAATTGTATGTTAAAATCTTTTTTTTGTAGTGTGTCTGTCAAAGTTGTCTCTCTGTAAGTGCTGCAAATCATAAAGGAATACATCACATTTTGGGGTGTATGATGAGCTTATTGTTTGTGCATCTCTATGCAAGAGAGGAGCTTCAAAACAATTACCATTCACATAATAGTCACATCATTTCACGCACCATATTCCAGCCAATATCCATATGCTATTTGCGGTTTTGTTGAAAACTGGCCATGCTATAAATCCTGGACTCCGCTCTCTGTGTACTCGTGTTGAAAAGAAAAAGTATTGTTGTGAAGTGCACCCACATTTGTGCACTCATGCACAAAAGAGCTTGGTGGGAGTTAAGGCAGAGACATCTGATGGGCCTCATTGCAGGGTGTTAAATGTGACGGAAACAAAATGTCAACAGGTTGAGAGGGTTATGATCAAAGCATTCATGCAGGAGTGAAAAACTGGAGCGTGGGATGTTTTAATTTGCTTTTGGCCACAGCATCACACAGTACTTTATGGCCAAGAACATAAGAGACTTGCTTCTCTTCAGACAGATCATCATCAGTGACCTGGCTGGAGATGAGCAAGAGCAAGACAAAAGAAAATATCAGCACATTCAAGACTATGCTATGCCGGGATCAGACTATAGAACAATCAACCTGGCTGTAACCCGTTCACGTCCATCACATCCAGTGAAGAAAAAATGAATTTTGTACTGTGTCAGTTTTCTCTCAATATTGTAGCTGAGTTAAAAAAGACATCTATAGTTTTTTCCATTGTTATTTATGAGTTAAATGAGTGCTTACTTTGCCTTCTTGGCTGGAGTTTTGCCATATCGGGTTTGAGCGAAAGTTTTGATTTATGGTCGAAGCTGTAGCAAAGTATGGAGCTTGGGATAGGGACACTAAGCATAGGGATTGGATTTGGGTTAGGGTTGTGCCTAGTCTAAGGGTTGGAATTAGGGTTAGAAGTTAAACTAGCATTAGGGTTTGACCTATGGACAGGGCTAGTTTAAAGATTAAATAAATATGCTATCTTGTTACTAGCAAAAAGTTGAACACAGACATCTGATATTTTATATAAACAATGCCTGTAAATAAATAATGCCTGTATGAGTTTAAATCCCAATAATGCAATGAATCATTTTTCTTAAAGAAATGGAAATTCTGAGAAATCTACCACAGGTCTCACTGAAACATCAT
Source organism: Hoplisoma paleatum (assembly GCA_028565875.1). Classification (NCBI taxonomy): domain Eukaryota; kingdom Metazoa; phylum Chordata; class Actinopteri; order Siluriformes; family Callichthyidae; genus Hoplisoma; species Hoplisoma paleatum. The sequence goes on from JAOTRQ010086209.1 coordinate 7,898, forward strand.
AGCATCTGCAGCAATTTTTTTTTTTCCTTTTGAATCTGATCATAGTTGTTAGTAACTCTTAAGTGACCCAATCACTGTTAGTGACTGCTCAAATAGAGCTTGACCAAATGGGTCAACAATGCAAAGAAAGCAAGTTTAAGTGGAACAGCAATCCACATAGCAGTGAAATAAATTCATGCTTTGAACATGAACAAAAATAGCTTGTGGACAATGTTGGTGCTGTACCATCAAAAGCTCTAAAAGTTGAAACATGCAACTAACAGTCGTAACTGGTGGCTATCAACTGGCCAAGACTATCATAGGAGCTTGCATTTTGAAATGCGACAATAGATTTGCTCTTTTGTGTTACATGAATGACACAGAGGATAGTGGTCTAGGGGGTTGATCTTTGGGCTACCAATCAAATTGTTGAGATATTGGTTGTGATCATGCAGCCACTACTGCACTACTCTTGAACAAGATTATTTAGCCTTTCTGCTGGGTGGACAATGTACTGTGTACAGTATGTGTAGTAAATATAAGAATGTGGCTTAATATTAAACTATTCAAACAGAATCTATATCTAGAGACTTTTATCCACCACCACCACCACCCTTCAAGTAGGGTGGACCTACCAAAAAGACCATTGAAGAGCCACAACTTGTTCAGGTCATTGCTTTTAGACAATAAAAAAAACAGAACATCACTCCAGTGAGCTCAACACTGGTTTCGAGTTAGCTACCTAATAAAGTTTAAACGTTAGTCAAGCTCAAAGTCCAAACTAAACAGGTCATGCTAATAATAACTGGTAAAGATATTTTAGTCTCTGGTGTCTTTGATAAAGCTCTGAATGTTGTACCTTATAATAAATTGCAGTCTTTGTTCTTACATTTATTATATTGTTAAAGTAAAAGTAAGAATAAAAATGTTTTTATTATTTGCATTTTGCATGCGGTTTCGAATATTTTCCAATTTGATTTTCTGGTTACCGAATTAGAATGTTTACTTGGTATGGGATGGTGCTAACACTACAAGGCAACATTCTTAAATTCGGCAATGCAAGTGCAATTTTCTGCAGACATTGGCAGCATTTATAATAAAGATGGAGATCTGATTCTGATCAGATTCATCCTGCAGGGCACAGATATATCGCCATGAGATGAGAGAGCATGAGCTGTCAGGTTAGATGCTTACAGATCATCATAACTGCTAAGCAAGGGCTTTTGCTTCTATATTTGATAAAACCACCTACCCGTTGTTTAACCAAGCTAGATGGTTTGTGAGGATAGCTGATGTTATATTATAGATAGATAGATAGATGATAGATAGATAGATAGATAGTCATATTTTAAACAATTTTTTAAACTAATGTAAATGTGTCACATAACATTGTGAAATTAATTTGAATAATAATAAAAAAAGAGTTGGTAATTTATTTTACTGTTAATTGGTACAACTATTGGTACAACAATTTTTGTTTTTGTTATATTTTATTCTTTTTTTCTCATCATTCATCACAAGTTATGTTGTGGTTACATTAATTCCTCATCACAGTAATAGAATTGTTGTGATTAATCGCAGAGTTTTATGACGCATCCAACTCAACAGCAGCAGCCACTTATTTAATTTGAAGAAGGATGGCGAAGGCAAAACCATAGGTAATGAATGTGTTTCGTTTTTGGAGCACAGCGCAAAGAAACATCATCAGTCTTGATGGGAGAAAGATTTGGTTATTTTAGATTTGCATGCTGGGCAATGAATGGCAAGCAGCTGGAGTAAGTAAAGTAACAAAGATGGAGCACTTAGGCCCTGCTCAGGTGTAAGTGCTTGAGAATGCTTGTTTAGCCACAGTACAGTGCGTAAGTGTGTGACAGTACACAGCATGTACAACAGCTGGTGAGAAATTGGAAACTGTGAGGTTGTTGTGTGCAATCAGCCCACCATTAGCTATGATGATGAACATTTTATGGTTGAGTGCACACAAAAGGCACACATACTTTTCTGTCAGTGCATGTACTTTAAAATCAACTGAGCGATAATCCTTTTTTGAGTTTTCAGTGAAGTAAAAAATACCTATTCAGTGTATATATTTACATACCCTATTTGAAGATTAGAAAACAAAAT
>JAOTRQ010086220.1:0-11131 GCA_028565875.1 Hoplisoma paleatum
TGTGTGTGTGTGTGTGTGTGTGTGTGTGTGTGTGTGTGTGTGTGTGTGTGTGTGTGTGTGTGTGTGTGTGTGGATGTGCATGTGGGCGGGTGAGTCCCAATTAAGCACAAACAAATCAAACACTGCACTGCCTAGCTGGCATTTTAAAGTCAGACATGTCCTAATCAGATGATTTAGTCTGTAAAAAAGAGTCTGTGTCTAATCTGGAGATTCTTTTCTTAGAGCAAGGAGGCTCTGGTGTGACAGAGCATCTTGGGAAATTCGATGGCTAAGAAGACATGCACACAGAACCATACATTATTCCATCAGCAGTTCCTGCTCAGTGTCACTGTATTTTACTCCTTTACCAAACTTAAGAGCCGGTGCTACCGAATCAGGCACTTTTTGTTACATCAGCACCTGCCAACCCTTTTGTTTGCATGCTAGACAGCTAAGTAGAGAAGGTGATAATGCTGTGGAGTCTAAAGGTGGTGCGCTCTATGCTGTTTTATTCAGTGTTTGGTTGAAATGGTACCTCGAGTAATTTGATTACCAAAATATGCAATTTGATTAGTTCATTCAACCATATACAGCTCACTTTTCTTTTACTGCTGTAAGCAATAAGCAGAGTTGTGAATTGTGAGAAGAAGCTGGAGTACCCAGAGGAAAGCCACACTGACACTGGAAAACATGCAAACTCCACACAGAAAGCCAAGGAATCAAACCCAGGACTTCTTGCTGTGAAGTGACAGTGCTTAATCACTAAGCCGCCATGCCGTCCAAACTGTGATCTTAATAATAATAATAGATTTTTATGGTGAATGTCAAGACACTTAACGACACCTTACACTACAATACAATAAAAACAGGAATAACTGTACACTAATAAAAGGCATGTTTAAAGATGTGTTTTAAGATGAGATTTGAAATTAAAGAAATAGTTAATAACTTGGATATCTCACACTTATTTTCATTATGAAGTCCGCTAACACTTCTTGTAAAGACAGCTTGGTCGAAATCTGTCCAATCTGTCCAATTACAATCAATATAAATGGATGTGCTGTAGTTCTGTCAGTGTCGTGCTGCAGGATGGATGAGCAGATGAATAAACAGATTTTGGTGCAAATCAAGAAAGTAATAGACTGTTTATCCATTTATTCTGACTATAAATGATTGTTACATTGTGATATATTTGATATGCTAATCTGATATTTCGTCTCCATCTTGGCCAAGAACAAAATCCATTTGCTGTGGCATCTATGATCAACTGAGGAGACAAAAGGAAACTGATGATGTTTATATTAACCGAGGAGAATCTGCAACTTGATTAACTTTCATTTGATTTAAGCCAAATTCTTCATCATTCTTTCGCTAGCTAGAGTGAAAAGCTCGCCATCTTCAAACATCTTCTTGCCACAGACAATGTGTCATATCACACGGTTTGAAGAGCATGACCAAGACTTCAGAGTGCCTTGTAATTCTCAAGACCTAAACCCAGTTGAGTATATGTGGCAATACATTACTTGTCGGGATTTTACTTTATGGATCCAGAGGATGTGGGATGCACTGCAATCAGCAGGGCTCCACATACCCATAGAAAAGTTCCTGGAACTTCTTGAGTCATAATAATGTGATTGTCATAATAATGTGATAACAGAGGTGCCTGTATTGTAGGCACAATTTAATTGTGGGAGGATGTTCGATCTATTTAGAGTGTTGATCCAGAACCCTCGTGACTTTATTGAGGATAATGTCTTTATTTAATATGAATAAAAAATGAATCTGATTTTTATGTCAGTACCTTTGGTGCATGTTGCTAAAGTTTTTTTTTATCCACAATGGTTCTCAGTAGACTGTGGGTAATACTTTGTGTTTTAACTCCTCTCTTTGTTGTGCAGCTGTAATCACCGTTGCTGTGATACAGTGCCAGAACAAACAGAGCACATGCCACAGAGAGGGCTGTGAGATACAGCACACCGGGCAACCAGCAACACGATCACACCGGCACGACACTGTGGCTCAGCCAATTCACAGTATGTACACCAGCGTTTCCATTATGATGATGAACTCTTAAAAAATGATGGCATAAAACATGAAAATGTGAGCAATTACTGAGGGTATGACCATTTATTCTGTATAACTACTATATCTTTCCTTATGGTACGGGAGGCACAGTGCAGCCTAGTGTGTAGAGCTTTGGACTGTTAGTGCTTTGCTATGCATCTACTGGCGGACCCCTTAAATAAGGCCCTTCACCTTCTCTACTCCAGGGGCACTGTTTAATGGCTGAACCTGCACTCTGACACTAGCATGCAAACAATGTAATTAGAAATCATCTACTATATCTGAATATGTGCCATTGTATATTATGCACAAACCAGGGCTAGTTGATTCCTGGGTAAATACAAGGGTTGCATCAGAAATGGCATCCAATGTAAAAAAAAAAAGCATGACAAATTTTGAGCCTTTTAATGTCATGTGGTAAACTTTAGGTCCTATCCATGACAGCAAACTGTCATTCTTCATACACGTTTCAAACAAAAAAAGTCATATCAAACATAGTCATGGACAATTTGGTCCAAAATGGCAGTGGCCTTGCATTGTACTTTTGAAGATTGTGGTGGGACACACTGGGCGAATAATACACTATACACCAGCACAAGTCACCAGTCTTTGGTAAAGTACACACACACACACACACACACACACACACACACACACACACACACATATTAAGTAACCTGAATGCAAGTCTTTGGACTGTGGAGGAAACCAGAGTACCCAGAGTGAATTCATACTGACACGGGGAGAGCATGCAAGGACTGAAAAGTAACAGTGAGACAGATAAAAATTAATAAAGTGGAACAGGCCAAAACAAAAACACAATAATGGACCCTGTTCAATAAACTAGTGGACAGCAAAGCAAATGAAGCTAATCGAATCAAATAGCCTTGGAGTGTCGCCATGCCAGAAATGACAAGCAGATTAGTGGGACTTGAATTCAGGGTTATCTGTTTACATGACCGAGTGCTAAAGTACCTTGGGTCTCTTGACCATCTGCCCCCTAGGTTAAGATAAATGTCAGATAAGTAACAAATGACCCTGTTCCAAAAAAGGGTTACCATCATCTAAAAAATCTTCTTAATGGACAGAGGAACAAAGCATGCTGGCTTTACGATGGTGCGATGGCGAGCGGCTCACAGTTAGGCACCAAGCACCATCTGCAGGCCATTCACACGAGTGGGAATTACATTAAACACCATATAGCTAGGATTTCTGCCATTCCAACACTGCACCTCTTACAGATTAGGGTTAGGCCATGGAATAAAATTATAATAATTTATTTTGGTAAATTTCAATTTTCGAGTAAAGCCAGTGTTCAAAAGTCAGAAGGTCATTTCTTCTTCTGCTAAGATGCTAATCTCCAGCTGATGGTTCTTTAAGAGAGAACCTAGCTGCCAGAGAAACCTGGACGGCCTTCAAATACGACTATTTTAAAAAAGACAGCTCGTTTTATTGGAAAATTAAAACTGTAAGAGCTAAGGCAGCTGTTGTCTAATATACAGCTCTGAGGGGTACAGATGGACTTCAGATAAACAATAAAATACGGGTTTGAAATTGAGAACAACAAGAACAGGTGGAAATTCCTATAGAAACATTATATAAACACAAAGACATATCACAATGGCTACAATAATTTGTGTTTAATGGAGTTTAAATTATGTATCTTTACGAATGTTTATAGTACTACCTATTGGAGCCCTTTCAAACTTTTAGCACCCCCTGCTTAATGACATATTTAATTGAGTTTTGTGCCAAGAGGCAAATCAACTGCCAAATATTGTCAAGTTAATATGAGATGCACTCTAATGAATAATTTAGTCTAGGGTTTTGACCAGTCGTTGATTTGATGTTTCAGGTAAACCATTTTTGTTTAACTAGGTACCATGGATAAGTTAGTGAACAAACATTTAAGTATCCTAGAAGGTATTAAAAGGTGTAATAACCCAAGAAATCAATGTATAATAAAATATTGACAGGATACTTTAAAGATGAATTGAAGATCACATCTTTGTACAATTTGACTTTACAGTCTGACTAAACTTAGATTTGTTTTATCTGTGTCTGCAATGCCATGGAACGTTGTTTCCTTGGAAACTGGGAGAAAAAGATGAAATGGTGGATCAGAGAAAACGTGACTAAGACAAAAGAGCCAGTTTCTGTTGTGTCACCTAAACTGTCCATTAAACTTACATTTTAGGGTGAAAGGTCTATAATTGATGAAGTTTAAGTGATGTGATGTTTTTGTGTATGGGTGTGTGCTCCAGTCTCTTTCTCTCCAGGATCCTTATTTAGTAATTTTGTGTGGTGCATGCACTTCCTATGGTACATGACAGATGGCGCCCCGCTGCTGGTAGTGGAGCTGCTGATAGGTTATCGCACTATAATATCGAGCAACCCCAATTTTGCTTGGGATCCAGAGTTCAAATCCCCAGCAGTGATTGACTTCTGTTACTGCAAACTCCAAAAGATAATTTCCTTTTAGACCTGAAAGCAGTGGACGTGTAAGCGACTATAAAACCTCTAGACCCCCTTTAACAGGAATCATATAAAACGTAATGCTTTTTCATCACAGTACACTTTACACACATGAATTTGTCTTCCACATTAAACTCAATGCATTCTGTGAAATACAAAGACACACACTAGGGGGCAGCAGTGAGCACACATGCTTGGAGTGGTGGGTAGTTATAGCCACGAGCAGTTACAGGTTAGGCATCTTGCTCAAAGGCACTTTAGTTGTGACCTCTCGACTCTTGGAGTTGAACCGGCAACCTTTTAATTCAAAGACCAGGCTTTGGTTGCTCCTTAATATGTATTTGAAGCGTTGTGTTCAATCCTTGTGTTCAAACTTTTTTCAGGTATTGGATGGATGGATGAATGGTTATTATAAGATATATCAGATCAATAAACATACATACATACATACATACATACATACATACATACATACATACATACATACATACATACATACTGTATTGATCCCTTGAAGGGAAAATAAGGTTAGAGTTTATGTCTCTTAATTGCATCAAATCATTCGTCCCTATCTGGGCAAGTCTTATTCAGTAACCATGTCTCAGGACTCCTCGTGACTTCTGTTACTAGTGCTAGTGGTTAAGGTTGTGAATTAGTAATTGCTATTACTAGGTTGCCATTGCTAGGACTTAACCCTTAACTCCCAATTTTTTAAACACTATATTGTCATAGTACTAAAAGTCACATTTTGCTAAATGTTGAAAATATAAATATATTTTAGTCAGGTAGTCTTATGCTTTCCACTGACATGTTTGTCCCAAGCTTCATCAGGTCACCCTGTGGATAACATTCATCTTTTCTTACAACCTGGCTGGTTTGCTTATGTTCCATTGGATTTAATCGAACGTCTAATCAATACTCCCACTGGTGTCTTTTGGACTGTTCAAGGTCTTGGAAAACTTTCTGTCACTTTTTGGTGCATTTGTTTATTTGCTAAAACATAATAAGCACCCTTGTCTGAACTTGAAGGGTTGAAAATCATCATTTTCACGGTTGTTTGGGCACCACCCTAGCTACCAGGATGCATAGAACAGTGCATTGTAGTGCCAGTTCTATGTCTGGATAAATATGAGGGTTGTGTCAGGATGGGCATCCAATAATGTGGCTCATGATGCGCTGTGGAGACCCCTAACAAGAACAACCATACATATTCAATTTTGTTGCATCATTCTACTATTAAAGTCTTGCTCTGCAGAACAGTCCAAGATCTTTGACCTCTGATATGATTACATTTACAGAATTTTCTCAACAACATTTCGCGTCAGCTGATAATTAGTCTTTGGGTTATCTACATTTAAAATTGAATGGTGTTAATGATAATCTAAGACTTCTTAAGTATGCATTGTAATTAAGTATTATTTACTTGGTATAATCTGGTATATATTGCATGAATGCTTTAATCCCCCTTGTGCCCTAGATAGTAAGCTGAAAGATAAACAGCCCCGTTGGCCTTTGGAGACTTTCTGTCAAAAGCTTAGGTAATAAAACCCAGAGAGTCCAGTCCTTCCTGTAATTGGTGAGGATGGTCTGTTTCAGGTTGTTCTGTAATATATCATGGCAGGTGTATAATTGTACGGTTGCACAGAATTAATCCCTCCTCTTGCCTGGTTCTTTATCTATAATATTAGACATGATTTAAGTAAAAAGCATATTTAAAGAACAGCTGTATCCTAGCTGTTAGCATACAGGGAGGGTAATCAAAATCCCATCGTGGCCAGTTTATCACTGTTGGGGCCCTTGATCTTCTCGATAATATTCTGCTGTTACTACAAAATGACACAGATTACACACATTACTGGGACTGTAACAATACATTATACACACAATGCAATATGAATCATGTTATACGATTCATGATACAATTTTACGAGTGTTGAACATTTTTAAAATAAATTTTACTATTTTCCCCCAAAAACAACATGAGAGGCAGCTGTGGCTTAGTGGTTAGGGAACTAGGCTTGTGATTGTAAGATTGCTGGTTTAAATCATGACTGAAGTGCCATAACTGCTGCCCGGGCAACCTGGCTAGCGCATGTTTGCTGTAGCCATGTATGCATGTATGTGTGTGAAAATATTTCACTGCACAGATTGGGTTAAATGCAGAGTAAAAAGCTCAGTGGTGAAAAAAGGAAGTAAGAAAAAGTCAGGTTAATAACAGTTCAAGTATTAAAGTCTAATAATTTTGAAGTATCTTGGTAACCAGTAATAAGCTGTCCTGTCATGAATGTTACCAAAGTGTGTAAAAGATGATGCAATAACAGTACATCTAGAATGGTCGTTAGCGAAGGAAATTTACATTTAATAGACACTAAATTGAGAGTCTTATGGTGTATTATAGACCCGGCACATTTGTTTTAGTGAGCTTGGCCACATTGATTCAGTGGAAATTAAATGTACACAGTGTTCCCCATTCTTCAATCGTATTAAATAAGGCAGACCATGATGTTTCCTTTAGTTTAGTTTTGTAGATGGCTTACATAAATCAGTGGTAGCTCATTGGTTAAGGTACTGGACAGGTAACAAGAGGCCTGGCAGATCAAACCTCACTACTGCCACTGTTGGGCCCTTGAGCCAGACCCTTGTTTTAAAAAGGTGATAAAAGTCATAAGAAGTAACTAAATGCTAAAAATGTAAATCATATAAATAGCAAAGTATAGGCTGATGATTATGTCAAGTTAAGTTTTCTTGTACAGCATCTGTTGACTTATTCAGTGTCGACATTGAACATGTCAACACTGGTTTCTCAAACCCAAGTCAAGCTTTCATCTGTGTGTAGTCTCAGCAGGTGTCGATCAGCAGATGACAAGGTTATCTAGTAACAAGTCCTCCTGTAGTCGGGCTTGTAAATGGAGATCATGTGTTTGCTGGAGGTCATGTGGAGGGCCACAACACTGACAGAACATCTAATCTGCTTTAAATCCTCAGCTTGTAATACAACCACATACAAGCAACATCGTGGTCTGTTTATGTTTCAAATGTTTGTACTTGAATTAACAGATGTAACCCGGGCCGTATGCTCTGGTCACAAGTATCTCTGGGGTTCTGGATGCAAGTTTGTAATGTTTATTAACCGTATGCTAAATGCTTGGATCTTAATGGACCAAAATGTAATGAATTTTTTAAACACAGACGGCCGGACTGTGCAAAATGTTGACTGTCTGGTTAAAGCCAGTGTTATTCCAATAATATTGCTCTTACAACAGAGCATTTGCTGTCACGCTATGTGATTATTTAGACTATCTTGACATGTAAAAACTTTACAACTATATAAACACTTTTTCACTTTTATAGTTAGTTTTGAAACACTGAGAACAGGATGAGTACTAAGATTTAGCATTTTCTGATTTTAAATAAACTTTAATGGAAATAATATTTTCAGTCACGATTCCGTATTTATCAGATGCATTGATCCAAGCAACGTACAAGTACAATGGAACACAATTTTGAGCAATTGAGGTTCTGATCTCTAGCCCAGTACCTTAACCCCTAAGCCATCACTGCCCTGTAATGATGCTGCATACTCAACTTTTTGATTATAGCATTAAAAAGATTCGACACTGTGAAAAATGCATCACAAATAATAACAAATACATACAGGAAGATGATAAAATTCTGCACTTAACAACAAAACTTACACAGGGCTCAGCCAGGATGTATTAACCCAACCAAACACGCAGAACCTTGGTTTTAGGATTTTTTAGTAAAGGTAGGAAAAATGTTAACTATTGTACTCAATTCAAACGAATCTTATTTTGATTATTTTAATTTTAGTACGAGTAACGAGAAACCCATTTAACAATGTAAGCTTTGGACATAAATATGAATATTTTATTCATAACATAGTGTTTCATACGTTACATCAGCTAAGTTTTTTGTGGACTTGTTTTAAAGACATTTAACTCAACACAAGCAGTACAGCCTGACCCACCAGAGCTCTAACTACCTGAAGAGCATCATACATTGCTTTGACAGGAACAGACTCAGAGCAGATACAAAACCGACTAATTGGATACAATTTTTGCTGACCAGGATGTAGGATGGGCTACTTATATGCAGTCCGAAAGCCATTAGAACTAAAATGTACATGAACATTCACTCTTCACTTATTGCAGCATCCATCATGCCAAAAATACACTGCAAATATTAAAATAAGATTAAGAAAGACATCGTACATGTGTACATCCATATACAATGCGCACTATGAATAATAAGAATAGCTTAAAATAATTTATATTCCTTAATGAGTGTTTCTGCACATAGTGTTCTGTCAGCCTCCATGATCAGAATCTGTTCTTCTTTACAGTTCGATTCCTGGCCAACGACTACATTTTAATTTAACTTCGAAATCAGATTTTTGGCTTTGTAAACTTATAAAGAAAAGCTGTTTTAATAAGTGCGGAAGCTGAATAAAGTATGATTGTTTCAGGGCAAATAAAATCAAGCCAACTTTAAAGTTGTGGAGTTGAATCTAGACATGTTATGTGATTCTTTTACGCCAATAGTGCACCAACAATGTCCGCATGCTGGATTTTGGATGCATAAATGGGTCGATGGATGGGTGGGTAGGTAGGTAAGTAACAGTGTACACAAGCTGGAGTTATAGTGGGTAGGTGGGTTGGTTGATTGATTGGTTGGTAGGTTGGTGGGTTTTTTGGGTGGGTGATCTGGTCAGTAACCATATACACAAACTGGCGTTATGATTAGTGGGTGGGTAGGAATAGTAGGTAAGTCTGGTAGATTCATCGGTCGGCCGGACGGTAGGTCAGACAGGTAGGCAGTTCTAAGGATGGGTGGATTGATTTATGTCCAATAGAACTGGAATGGATGGATTAAGTACATTGTTAACTCGACACATTTTCCACAACCATACAAAATTAAAAACACAATAAAAAGTGTTGTGCAGGGACACTGCTATACAAAAATTTAGTAAAACACACACAGAGAGAAACAATTGTAGCCTGCAAGCATGTTTAAGACCAGAATTCAAACCAAATTTGGAATTTAGTGTTGCGCACAACACAACACAAAAAATCTGATTAAATCAGCTTAAGTGCATTAATCATTTAAATTAGTGGTGCATTTTATTGTCGATTAATGTGATGGTAGAGATTAGAACCAGACGTAGTAAACAAGTTGTGCTTGTGTGGAATGTGTTCATACTCTCCCCTGAACATAACTCATCCTAAAGGATTTGTAATGAGCTTACAGAGCCAACAAAGCATGTAGCACAGTACTAGCAAGATGTATCACTTGGGCTGCTTTTATTCACGAACTCGTTGTCATGCTACGGTTCATGAATACGTGTGTATGTGTAAATCCATCAGTGTCACCACAAGCTTTTATCTAGAAGGCTGTCAATAAGCTGCGAGGTGGAGGAAGCTAAATGGAAGATGTATTGGGTCCATGTGGGGTTTATAATAGCTCTTGGTAAAATGAGCTTCAATTAAGAAAATATGAAAATGTAAAATATATATAAAATATATGACACATGCCCTTATATCATTTGTCATTTTAACATGTATTATAATACCAGTTATGTAACACTTGGGTATACGTAGGTGCTCTGAATTTGCTGACAAGAAACTCCTGATGCACAGAACCAGTGGCCGGTTTTTCAGACAATTATTGCTACAATTGCTCGTCTCTAGATTCAGAACATATGAACTTCAATTACTTATCATCTATTTTGAAGATAAAATCCTGGCTTATATACAAACCACTCACTAAAAGGTGTTTATATAAAGAGGTAACCAGGGTTAGTTATTGATTCATTAAAATATTTAATGTTTTGTTTTAAACATAAACTTACATTCATGACAGACATGTTGTTTTTCATTACAAAATAGATTGAATGTCACACACATTGATAAACATGTATTTGTACTTTCCATTCACTCCACATGCTTTTGGACTGTAGGAGGTAACCCATGCAGACACGTTGCGAACTTCACACAGAAAAAACCCAGACGATTCTACCTGGGATTCAAACTCAGAAGCTTCTTGCGTAAAGAAACTGTTACGAACTCAGCCACCATACCACCAAGAAAGTGATCCCAATATTATGCCTGTTTGATGGATGAAATTTGATGGAAAAATATTTATATTCTGGGATCAGCTAAAGGTGAAACCAGTGTTTTATTTAAGTTAACTACTCTGTGTTAGCTTGAACTGGATTTGGATGTCTGAAGAAGTGACAGAGTTGAAACAATAAACATGATTTCCGAGTCACATTCCAGCACTTATTTTCAGATCAACTTTAAATCAAATCTTTTTAGTTTCAGCACTCTAAAGTGTTTTCTTGTGTCTGTGTGTGTGTGTGTGTGTGTGTGTGTATGAAGCACACAAATTGTAAATAATACTAGTGGAAAGCTAGCATTGATTCTCCTGGATTACATTCTGAATGATGATAAATGGGAATCGATTTAAACCAGCACCTGTGTAAATCCACTGGGAATTTACCATCAAGCAAAGTGATGCAGGTGAATATGCTCTTTCTCTCTCTCTCTCTCTCTCTCTCTCTCTCTCTCTCTCTCTCTCTCTCTCTCTCTCTCTC
>JAOTRQ010086231.1:0-11130 GCA_028565875.1 Hoplisoma paleatum
CAGGCGTAATATATTTGAGAGGACCCTTGCATGGTACATGATGCCTTTTGCATCTTTGAACGATCACACGCCAAACATGTGTGACCGTCTATGAAGCAAGCCGAGGTGGTATGACATGATGACGACAGCATTCAACAGGATGAATGGCTGTTACTAGCTAGCGTTATGCTGCCGGGGGTCAGACATTCAGGCAGAGGCCATGCAGCAGACCGCCCTGTTATACCCACCTGTGGCCGAATCCCCCAGGGTGCGTCCAGGATAGGCTGTTTAGTGAAGGTAGGGAAGAGTCAAGTGCAGTGAAAACGAAATGAAGATTAAAAAGAGCGAGCAAAAATGTTAGAGATCATGAGAAGTAAAAAAAAGAAAAGAAAAAGGACATTTTTTCCCTTTTCTTGTGGCGCATGGAAGGAAATGTGGTCAGTTGAGAATAATAACGTGAGTGACATACAGATGGTATACAGAGGGGCAAAAAACAATATAATATTTATATTAAATGCTACTCTAATCTGTCTAACAACCATGGATGAAGTCCTCTCAAATACACTACCTTATTCATATTTATATTTCTTTGATTGTTGCTTTCTTATATATAAACCATAAATATTATTATATATTATATGCTGAGAAAGAACTCGATTGTGGTCAGATTTATAACTTGTATGAAACATATTATGCCATCATTCTTTCTCCCAATCTAGCATCCAATCATTTATTTAAATAGTTGACTACAGAATTAGTCCTAGTTATCATAGCTGTGTATTATATTAAAATATTTTTTGACTGTTGGTCAGTGGTCACTGGATCATGTATTATTTGGTAAGTGTGATAGGTTAGAAACCATGCTGAACCACAAGGGGGCAAGCTTTATCTCAGTAATGAATACATGATGTTTGACCATTTGCTTTACACCAACCAGGATTAGTGAAAAATGAACATACAGTACAGACACTGTCCAGTCACATCTTTTGACGGCCGCAGCGTTTAACTCCTGAAGGAGATCAAGTATCCGTGAGCTGGCTTGGTGCGAACGTAAGGTGACAAATCTCCCAAATTAACAAATGTTCCACATTGGTTTGAAGAGCATGACCAAGATTTCCAATGAACCCAACTGTAGAAGGAGCTGTCCGACCACTTCAACGATCATGCTTGATGTATGGAGCTATGAGATGCACCAAAGTCAGCATGGCTCTATGTACATGTGAGAACCCACCATGACTGATTACCGAATCTCTTCCAGCTCATCTAGCTTTAAATATTAGCTGGTAGTCGTAATAATGTGACTCAACTGTGTATTTTAGTCGATACTCCTGACTTTCTGACACTTTGAAAGACAAGTCATATGGCCAAAATATATGGACACCTTGAGTGAAGGATACTTTTCAATACAAACCCATCTTAAAAATAAACTGACATGGATAATTATAAATGCTCTTTTTTCCTTACAGACAAACATTACAGACTCACGCTCCATATTTAATACTACAATTTTGGTACGGGTTTTGTTGATGTATGGTCAGGTGTCACAATTCTTTTGGCCACATTGTGTGTCTTACAGTAGCTCATGTGCACATTTTGTCAGTTTTATTAAAAATACAAACATTAATAGAGCAAATTCACATACATGCTAAATGATAATATAAAAACAATATGCCCAAGTAATCAGACTGCCTAAATATGTGATGTGAGAAAACTTTTATGCATTAAATTTGTAAATGAAAGAAATGATATCGATGATAGCCATTTAAACATGAGTATACCTGAGATCTCGTGTTGCCTGAGCTCATTATACTTGTATGCATGTTCCATAGGCCTGATGGAATTGTGGTAAATCTTCCTAAGATTTTGCAGAGCAGCTGAGAATAGAAAAAGAATCAAAGATCAGCAAGCAGGATAAACATTTAATCTAAATAGATTAAAAAGTAAACACTTTAGTTTCTAGAGATAGAGAGTTCTTGCAGGTCTTATTTACTGAATGGCATTGGACGATCAGTTGGTGTTTCAGTGATCATAGTTCTGGCAACCTCTGATAGTTACATGTTGCTCTGAACTGTGCATGCCTGTAGTTACAGTACATTCTTTCATTATCATTAACATTAGCATGTATTCATAAAACATATAACATGTTGCAGCATGGTGCATCAATATCAATGTCGTTTGTGGCCTACGACCATAATATATACTTTCTTTTAGGTCTCTGCTGGGTATGCAGGTCTCATTTTAGTGATAAACATCCACTGTGTCCACTCTTCCTGCCTTCCTTCAAACAGCCAGACGCCCTATTTATAATAAAACTAGGGAGCATCGTTTAGCTTCGGCAATATTCCTTACCCACATAGTCTCCGGCGTTTTCATCTGCTGCCAATCTTAGCGTCTCTTCGATGTGAGACCGGTCTCTCAGAATGTTGTCCACTACCTCTTCTTCTTCTGTACAGAATATAAAGAATATAATGTGCACATGCATGAGTGGACTAAACAAACTAAACAAAGAACAATCACTTACATTCAAACTAGAAATAAAAGTAAAACATATGTTGTTATCTACTCTCCTGGGAGTTGTTATCTACATCTACTCTCCTGGGAAATAAAAATATTGAATTATAGGGACTAAATTTGAGGATTTGTTCACTTACTTTAAGCAATATTAATACAATATGAATGACTTGGTACAGTGTGAATCATACAGAGTCACTCAATAACAATATTTTCTCAAAGAAGTCAACCATATAAATACTCGTTTGTATTTATGTAAATTTTTAATGATTGAGAAGAATCACTAAATAAATCATTTAATTGTACCAGTTACACAAAGCAGCGATAATTTAAATGCCGAGGTGAAACCCTTTGTGCAGAATATAGATTATAAATAGATTATAACTATATTACAAAGATCTCTGTTTTTCCTCTGTCAAATAAATTAAATAAAAAGCTGCTGCAAGACAGTTGTCTCTACACAGTCAAGCAAGTTTTAAGTCATCCTGTGTTAAGGGTTCGAATCCAGGCTCTGCTACACAGATACTGTTGGATCTTCGATCGAGACCCTGAATCCGGTCTGCTCCTGGGGCGTCGTACGATGCCCGATTCTGCAACCCAACTTCTATACAAGTTAAGACATGCAATAAAGAATTTTGTTGGACTGTACGTTGTATCTATATGTGTGTAATGCCAAATAAAGGCATTCTATTAAAAGTTTAGACTTTCTCATGAGGGTGCACTATATGTTTAGAACTCGCAGACAGAAGTCCCTACGGTGTCTCTAGGAATGTTCAAGGTCCTTTTAGTACATAGTTGAACGTAAGAAAAAAAACTCCTGCCAAGACGTTTAATCTTGCTTACAAGAAAGAACGCCTTTCCACCCACATATAATCATCGGTTAAGAGACATTCCTTTATTTAGAGAAAAATCAGTGCACAGTGAGGACCAACACTGAACGTTTCTCCCATGCTTGGAGAGCTTTTCTCTAATCTTACTTCTCTTAATATTCCAGATACTCCAGCACTGCTTTGGTATACGTTTCCTCTAAAATCCTCCAGAAGCAGAATCATGGAAGACTGACTTATACAAAATGTAAAAACAACATGTACCACAAAACCTTGAAAGTAAATAAATGGCTAACCTACTGTACATTTTATCCCTGTAAGTCATTATTAACTACTAAGTCAGCAAATAGCTCGCGAAAGACATCACATTTACAAAAGTGTAGTTTTTGTGTTTTAATAAATAAGTGACACTAATAAAAGCATTTTCTTATACAGCAGTTATAAGCAGAGCATAATGTCACTGACAAAGAAAGTCCTTTCCATATTTGAGAATCACACAACACCATTCCTTTAGCTTTACTCAGGACCTATATATAGTCCCTGAGAAATAAAAATAAAACCAAGCAATGGCATGATTTGATTTAAAGCAGGGTGGCACATGAGGGGATCGTGAAGGTGGATTTAAATGCAAGGGACTCCCCAGTTTCATAACTGCCCAACGCCTCTGGGTCAGCTTCTCTTCCAAATCGCCAAGCTGCACGGTATCATGAAGATAATAGCATCCTAACCAATCCCCTTTTTAAATTCTAAATATATCCAGCAAACGAGGTCCCATCAGCCTCTGCGGAATCTCTGAATGTGACTGTGAACATGCAGGGCTTATGGTCACTGTGTAGTTTGTTCGGAATCAAGTTTCACACTGCCATTATGGACAGAGCTAAATATGGGGGTTACTGTTTTGTCTTTTCGTTTCACACTTCCACGTTTGGTGTACTGTGTTATCGGTGTTTGTATGTCTGTGCTCACATTTCCTTACTTAGTACAACGTAAAAATGGCAGTACAATGTAAAGACATTGGGGCGTTATCCAAACTTGATTCCTCAAGTTATTACTGTTACTTTTAGAACGACTTTGATTTGCATTAGGATGGTAATCATTTATCGTTCTTTAAACCGTATTATCTGTATGACCTTCTAATATACTGTATGTGTATCAAGAAGCAAGTCTAAACACACAAGCCAAATCATTTATTAGCATCTAGCACCTTTATTTCTATATAGTCTCTCTGTATGTATTAAGACGTTGCGTTTTAGATTATATTTACTTTTATAGAAACTTTATCTATGCTATATGACCAAGTACCAAGTAATTCCTAGTTCCTAATTCCTAGTCAATCGTGATTGCAGTTAAGGGTTTGCCTTCACAGTATTAAAACCTGGGTCCATCTGACCCCTAAAAACCTTAACATAAACTGATTTGTAAAGATGCTACCATCTTAATAACGTTCATAATAAAGGCAGCATATGAACTAAATTCTAACTTTTGTTCATTACTATTTTCGGACCAAAAGGATTAAATGCTTGTGTTCCTGCCCTGGCTGAAATTAAGGCCTACACCCTAAATTCTGGAGTGTTCATACTATGTACCGTAATATGTATACGAATGTGCATATGTTTATGTCTATACTGTATAAACTGTGTTTAACGAATGTAGTGTCAAAATGTAAAAACAACAAAATATTCTAATGAAACAAAAAGAAACAAAACAGCATCTGGAAGCTTTTGAAAGCAAACCTAAAATAAATTACAATCGCTTTTTGACAAATATCCTAAATTTAAGTATTAAGACCCAGTAATGATGCAAAATGCAACCTGGCAGCTTTAACCATTAATACAATTGTCAGGGAATCTGGATGATGAATAGTCATAAGTCAGGTTTAACCCTGCATTTGCCATCTGGACTTCCGACACCTGTTTCTGTAACATCAGAAAATCAATGAGCTTGTTGCTTAGCAGCTCAATTCGCTTTGGAAAAAACGTGGCGACTTGATCATCTCATCAGTGTGGAATGTCTTACAGAGCAGCTGGAGGGATCAGCTTATTGGTTAAAGACATGCTGATGCTCTGAAAAGAAAATCTTTTAAAAAATCTACATTAGCAAAATTATTTTGTATTATTAATCTAATAAACCTAAAGGGGATATTATACATCTTTTGAAACATGTTAGAAAAGGTCTGTGGAAGCTACATGTTTGTTAAGTTCTTTGCACAAAATAAACCACACCAAGTTTTATTCTTGCCAGTTTCAGCCCCTCTCAGAATGAGATGTTTAAAGACTCAAAAGTCACTTTTATACAAATAAGCTGTTGCTTGCCATTCTCCACCATCCTCAGTTGATGGGTCGAGACAGGGAGGTTCTCAAGCAAGCAAATTTCCCTGTTGTGACATCACAACAGAGCAGAAATCCAAACGGCTTATGATTCCTAACAACAGAATCTTTATAATGATTTACAGAAAACAGATGTATGTTTTTCAGCTTTGTGAACGTCTTTGAGTCTTTATAAGACAAGTAGAAATACAAAAATATGCAAAAAGTGAGTTTTGCATAAAGTGTCCCCTGTAAATCTTTTGAAAAGTTGATTATTTATAAAGTATAAAGTAAGTGTAATGTTATATAGGAGTTCAATTCAACAAGATGCATTATATTCATATTTTTCACTGAAACATATGATTATCCAATCAAAACAACTGGCGTACTGCAACATATATGGCTACAGACGTATGGGTTGTATGTATATGGATATATGGAGCTGGTTTTACTTCGGAAAACTAACAAAAATGAATAAATTCAGGTGTGTTTAAAAAGGTACAATTCTCCACTGCCGTACCTCCATCACAGGATTGTGTCTCCCCGAGGTCATATTCCACTTTCTGCACCCAAGAGCTAAATTAAATTAACCTTAACATGATTAGGGGTGTCTCTACAGAGCCGACTCATAACCCACAGGATTTAACACCAGCTGAAGCTAGTGGGCCAGGAGAATACTGCAGCGCCATCAGGAGTATTTGATTTATGGTCATGGACTTGATCATGTAAACTGCTGTAAAAGTGTAAAAGTCTCCAGGTTTAGTCTATATGATACTTTTAATCAATGTGTTTTTGAAGAAAACAGTCAATATACATTTTTATATGATCTTACACATGCACGTTTATTTAATCCATGGCTTTTTATTAAACAAAAGTGATTTGCATGTAGTGTATACTTTAAATGGATGTTATTTTCAACAAGGAATCACTTATTAAAAGGGGAAACCCAAGGTAACTGAGCAAACTGTAAACTAAGACAAAGACACTGGTGGCTAGTGGACGTCTATTACAGGAGGGGATAGTAACAGGTGCAGAAGCTGATCTCTCACAAAGCCAGAAATAGACCTACAATAGATCAAGCCATTAAAAGAAGTGGGAGTATGGACTTGCTGTCCTTTCACAATATACTTGTATCCGTCATAAGAATGAAGAATTGGTGGACATACTGTATGTATTGGTGTGCATACTTGTGTGGATCATACGTGCCTACCAAGATTGCAACAACTCCATGAATGTCTTATTATACATCAGAAATGTAAGCAAGCGATGCACACGCCATAGTTACTTTTGGAACACCCCTGATTTAACTCACTGCTTTGCTTAATGTCACTAATTTAAGGTCAAACAACACTACAAATGTCCAAACACACGGTTTCACTTGTTGGTTTATCTTTACTGTTGATTTAAGACTAAATGGCTGATCAGGATGTTAAAATTTAACACTTAAAGCTCTACACAATTATAAAGAAGTCCCTTTAAAAAATGGCCTTCAAGTCATAAGGCCAGTCCTCTTCACATAGATGCTTTTTGGCAAGCTGTCTCGTGGTGTGCATCTGAGGGATATCCCCGTCTAACTGGGCCATGGCATGCTTTCAGTGAAAGGTGGGAAGAGCCCTTGCGCTGAAGCAACCCCTAGATCATGTTTGGTACCAGGCATAATGACCTCTTCACTGACGCGCATGTAGCTAGGCAAGACCAACTGTTCTAAGAATCAATTTTCAATAAATCAGGCAAATCAGTCACAATTGTAGAGCTCACAGATTTCTAAACTGTAAAGACATTACTGTAGGTTTAGAGCAGTGATGGCTTAGTAATTAAGATACTGGGCTAGAGATTCCTCTGCTGGGGTTCTGAGCAAAGGCCCTTAACTATCAATCGCTTAATTGTGGAAGTCACGTCTGCTAAACACTGAACATGATAATATAAGTCTAGCATAAGTCAAGAGTTCAGAAGCTTTATTGATAAAGCTAAACAACAAGATCTACATCTTATAAACCGAGGACATAATATTATAGTGTATAATAAATGCCTAATAACTTCAATTATATAATAATCAATTATATAAAATCATCATTATGGACTATATAAGATTTTTCCAATGAGTACAAACACATCAGGAGCCGTACTGGGCCAAATATGTATTAAAATATAAATACTTCAATAACTGTAAAATTGTAAAAGTTTTTAGATTTGTATTAATGATCACATATGTTGATCACATTAATTTTGTTAGTGCAAAACATGAGCTTCCCCACTGTGGGACCAATAAAGTATAACTTACCATTTATTAAATACAAATTAGGAGTTATTGACTTAATTTAGTTTAATATTGTAGACTCTCAATTAGCCATAGCCATATGACTGACCACCACTAATAACTTCCCTAATATTTACACAAGACCACCAAACTGATGTATGCACTTTGTCCAACAAGTTCAAAACCCACAATGCACTTATTCTATATTTTCTTGTGAGGATTAATCAAGGCTTACAGATATTATTGCGCATCCAACACATTATAACATTCATGTTCTTGATAAGTGTATGCATACTTCTGATCTAATCTGGGTAAAATTGCTTTATCTAAGACTTGAGACGAGGTTAGCCATTGCTGTAGTTCTACAGGTGATTAAACGGCGCCCTACATGGGCACCCGCTGGGAGTGAATTGTAATTGTGACAGTGCAGGGTGACAGCAGCTGTGTAACGCATCAAATTGGGAAGTTGGAGGCAGGGGGGAATAGAGCACGAGGGAGGGAGACGGGAGGAGATGTGGGGTAAGAGGGGTAAAGGGGGGGGGGGTGAGAGGATAGAAACCTATAGTGGACAGTATTCAGTTACAGGACGTTTTCCAATCTTAGATACCTGATGGGAGCCTGGGATATAAAGGCTTGTTTCAGGGCCATGAGGAATCCAAGGACAGAACAAGGGTAAAGAGTAACTTGGAAAAGCCTTTGGTTAGCTAAATTTAAAAGAGAAAACCATATTCAAACCCCCTTTGGCCTGGGCGATCAGATGATCCCATTCATAACATGACAGATAAGCATTCACTCAATAAACTGTCAAGAAATATTCAACTAAAGGCCGTAGTGGTTACAATGTTAGACTAGTCAAACAATTTGACACTCATAGTCATTGTGCATTATCCCGTAATAAAGAACAGTCCAGAAAAACACAAATAGGTCCAGGCAGGGGTGTAAGACAGGTCAGCTTTCATTCACAGCACTTCCTATGTTCTACGCTCTCCAAGCTCTAGGGCTTTCCATCAGCTGGTGCCATGACTCAAGGCAGCTGACACACAATGCCGACGCTCCGGCCATGGCCGTACCAGAATATACTCTTCCAGTATGACCTCAGGTTCAAACGATACCTTAATATAGTTTCCTCCTTGAAATACTTTAAAACATTTCAAAGTGCCATTTTTAAATAACTTGAGCTAGCAAAAATAGAAGTGACAGACTTACACCGATTTCAACCCTTCAAAACCCAAATGCACTACATCAAATCACTAAAATATTCTATCTAATGTTCATTCGAATTAAAGACTGGTCTTAATCCAGAGGAACTCAAACTAGTCTGGTTTTAAACTGAGAAGCCGTCATTGATTAACAGTTATGTGAACATGTCCGGTCAACTTGTGAGCAAGTGTCGGCTGATATAACTATATAACTGAATAACAATGGTTAAATTACAACAACAACACTGCAAACAATATAATTTAACAATATAATTGTTGTACCTGGTGTGGCCAAAGCCAGAAGAGAGATGAACCAGCAGATCGAAACAACGCCCTTCATGTTGGCTGCCAGGAGAACTTCGCTAGCTTTGGTGACTATATATACTCTTCCAAGAAGGTCAGAGGGTATACAGTAAAGAGGCTGGGCACTCGCAGTGGGCTGCTGGGTAGCGAGTGTGCAGCAGACTACGCTTGGGGGGTTGGTGCTCGCAGCCGTCACGGAAGATCGACGTGCCAGTCAGGACTTTACTCGCTATGGCAGCTGTCTGTCTGTTTTAGCTTCAGTGTTACCCTGTGATACATCTGAGCCCAGATTCAGGGATCCCTAGCCTTTAAAATAATCTGTATCCAAAATTATGTATCCAAGTTTATAAGGGACAGAGTAATCGAGAGGGTAGAACTTTGTGCCATCAACCAGAAGATTGGTGGTTCAAATTAAGACTCTGCTACACGGTCATTGTTGGATCTTTGAGCAAAACAATTAAACCTGTCTGCTCCAGGGGTGCCGTAACCCCAATTACCATACAAGTTGGCATGTGCAAAGAAAGAATTTCATTGTACTGTACACCTGTATATGTGCAATATCAAATAAAGGCATTAATTTCTTTCACTCACCTGGTAGTATCTATACTTTATACAACGGATCAGTCGTTTGAAATCCAAGAGTAACTGATTAAACAAAAGTAACGACATCTGGCTTGGTTACACTTCAAAAATCTTTAATTTTCTTTTATTTTTGTTCTATAAGACTAAGAATATTTAGTTCTGAGCCTTAAACTAATAAACGTTTTAGTCATCGATGTACTTTGGTTCTTGTTTGAATATATTTCGTTTGAAAGGGCAGGACTGTCACCTTGACTTTTCCTCGTACCTTATAGGAAATAATGTTTTTTTTCAATGGCCAACTAGGGCAAATCTCAAAGCCTGTGGTGATTTATAGATACACTTGTTCAGTGTAACCCATTTGTGTTATTCTTTAATTAGATTTGACCACCTAGACCAATATACCTCCAGAAACAGGGCAGTTGTCCTACTTAAGGAAAACGGTAGGTCTCCTCGTAAAGATAAACAGCATTGTACAAATTTTTCTGATCATCAAATGTAATGTAATTTTTTTTTTCACAAAAGCCAGACAAACAATGGCGTAAGGTGTCTATTAGGTAGATGTAATTACATTTGGCAGTTCTAAAGCACCATTAGGGAGTGTTGTTTTGGAAAACCTGGAGATAAAGATCTAAGTAGCTCCTTTAAATAAATAGACAAATAAGACCCAACAGACAGTGCAATCTCTGGTTACAAGTCATTATGGTAGTGACGACTTTATAACTTCGACTAGATTTAGACGGATGGTTGTGTTGCCTCTCTGGTTCAAGTCTTGACTTTACATCAGCTTTGCTGGACTAAAAACTAAATGTCATAAAACGTGAAGAGGAAACGAATCTTATTTTGCCTTGAAGCCACTGGGAAGAAATTAGGGCTGTCCACGACCAAGGATTTTGTTGGTCGATCAGTGGCCGACACTTACTCCGACTAATCGACAACCACCCCCGCCACCAAAAAAAAAAACTAATCCCATTTTGACCGGGATACATATTTGTTTTACCTTTAATGCCGGGCTGCCGCATCTATGCGCAATTACCACTCACGCCGGGAGTGACCGTAAAACAGTGTGCTGGATAATTTATCTTTACCAAAACTAGTGACAAAACAAAATGTACTTCATTATTTATTAC
Source organism: Hoplisoma paleatum (assembly GCA_028565875.1). Lineage (NCBI taxonomy): Eukaryota > Metazoa > Chordata > Actinopteri > Siluriformes > Callichthyidae > Hoplisoma > Hoplisoma paleatum. Next base: position 11,092 of record JAOTRQ010086231.1, read on the forward strand.
ATTCAAACTTCAGATGGGCATCGGGTAGCTGGGCTAGTA
>JAOTRQ010086240.1:0-11130 GCA_028565875.1 Hoplisoma paleatum
ACACACTTGTGAAATCACAAATTTATAACCTTTAATTACATGTTACTATTAATAATTAATGATCTTCATCTATGTGAAGATCATGTAAATGATTTCTCACAATAATTATCAACAATAATTTAACAATTTAGGAAACAAATATCAACATGCAAAATATGCAGCTATTTTTAGAACAGGCCCGCGGGCACCATGTTGGTGACCCTTGGTATAGACTATATTAATCAAAATGCAGACTTTTACACTCCAAACTTTCTTGTTAAAATAGACTTCAACTCCAGCCAGCTCATTTATTGAAACGAGTGGCCCTGAGAGTGTATCCAGGCCCTCTAAGTTCCAAAAAGCGCGGATGCAACATGCTAGACCTTCTGACAGCAGAGATATCAAAGATGATGAGCAAAAACTTCACTACAGGTAACCCTGCAGTATTAATGTAGCTTTAGAAGCTATATCGTTTGCATGCATCTTCATTATATTTATTTTATTTTTGGATTTCAGTATTGATGCATACAGATCAACAAGAGTAAAAGACACAGAAAGACCACAAGTGAAACAGGTGATCGTTAGGAAGGAAGATGTGTCAAAGAAAATGGAGGAGCCACAGACACCAAGTAATGTCAGCATTAAACAAAAAATGCAGGTAAATAAAGATTAACAAGTTTTTTACACATGTGATTGGTTACAGTGTGGACTTGGTCTAAATGTGTAAGCTTTGTTTTCAGGTTTTGTCCAATGAGATGAACATGCAGCAGACTGTGATCCATCAGGCAAGTCAGGCACTGAACTGCTGCACAGATGAGGAACATGGGAAAGGTTCTCAGGTGGAGGCTGAAGCGGAGAGGCTGCTCCTTATAGCTAGTAAGTGGCTATTGTGATTCTGCATATTGATATAGAATATCTAATTTGTCTTTCTTCACTAATAATAATATAACAACTGCTGTTCCTAGCTGAAAAGAGGGCTGCTTTGAAAGCTGAGTTAGAACGACTAAAAGCAGAGGGTCCAGCTCAGAAAAAAGTCTCCACCAAAGCCCAGGAGGACATGGCCATGCTGGCCTCTAAGGGCTCCATTACATTGCAGGAGCTTCGTTTACCTCTAAAAGCAGACTTTGTTTGTTCTACAGCCAATAAGCCTGGTATATTATTTTGTTCATTAATCATTTTTGACAATCGTTTATACTTACTATACAATTCTATAGACTTAGGTCTAAGAATACATGGACTCATACCATTTTTTTTAAAAATAAAGAATCTGGAAACCATTACTTCTTTGTGATGATTCGAGCTGGAGCTGAGAATACAGTTGCTACTCCTTTAGCAAGCACCCATAGTGCAATGAGTGGTGATGCCTTATCCTTCTCCACCAAGTTCACACTGTGAGTAGATTTCTCTTTAGAATGCTTGACTAAGAGTGCCAAGTAATTAAGTAAGGATGTGTGTGTGTGTGTGTATATGTATATGTGTATATATATATATGTAAATTCAAAATATGTACTTTCTTTCTTTTCAAATACCAGGCCTTGTGTTTCCAGTGACTTTGAAATTGATATTGAGATCTATTATCTTGTAAGTTCATTTAAATGTAATCTGTTTGTATTTAAATGGATATTTGTTTTTTTCTCTATAATAGCCAGAGTTCCTTGTTTTTTTTTTTAGATTCAGAAACGTGACCTGTATTCTGAAAAAAGGAAGAAGCCTACAAAATCCAAGGTATGTTCTAAAAACAATCTAATGATTATCTAATCAGTCTAGTACTAGATGCACAAGGATTATTTTCTTAGTACAGATGTCAACATGTAACATGAAATGTAATAATTGGGATATATATGCTTGCCTATTATAATAACTGCATGAGGTAAAGAATCTTGGTTTTAGAATTAGTGCAATGTATCGGCCATCTTCTAGAATTTTAAGTGGTTTTTTTAGTTTGCAAAGATTAATGAGCACATGTCTTTCTTTCTTATTTTTGATATTTTAATCAGAAATCGTCACACTGTAATTGACTTTTATTCTTGTACATTTCAATTATTAAAAGTGGGGTGAAAGTAACTTTCTGCTCCTTTCTAGGCTATGACTCCTAAAAGATTTCTTGCTATCAGCACTGTAGGTACCCTTTTATACTTACTATGTCTGTGTTTCTGATTTGGTTTATACAGATATACAGCTTTAAAACGAACACCATCTACAGAATCTACGTTCACATACTTTTATTTATCTTGTAGTTAGAATCACTGTGGCAATGCAGGAATATTTTTTTGTTGTTCTTATTGTACTTTTACTACTACAGTTCTAGTTTATGCCATGGTACAGTATTTACAAAAAAAGAAACCCTCAGGTTCCACAGCTATATATAATAAATATATTCTGCTTTAACAACATTATCTTGCTATATGGTTTGCTATTATCTATTATATTTTACTAGTTACTTTAACAGTAATCACTTTTTTGTTTGTTTTAGAAAAGCAACCTCCAAACACCTGGTGAGATTTAAAAAAAATAAATTTTGCTAAATTGTTGTATTTTCGTAATTAAAAAAATGATTTTGCCCTTTGTAGTACTGGCAAGCCCAGGTGGTCCGAATGCTGTGCGTACCAGTAATTTTGTCCTTGTTGGATCGCACAAGCTGACTTTGAATTCTATTGGAAAAAATAAATTTCAGCTTGAAAAGGTGAGCCTTCAGGTTTTGTTTTTAATGCATGAGTTGCAAAGGAAATCTTTTAATGATGTTTCTAAAAAGCTTTGTAGGTGCATGTCAAGTTAATTGCATGTCGGTCAATAAAATGTTTAAAATTTTTCTTTCCTATTTGATTGCGCTCCACTAATAACTTCACAAATCATCTTGATTATATGCCGTCGTTTCTCTCTTTGTAGATGAAATATGAAAGCAGTGAGAGTCAGCTTCTCAGTGACATGTTTCTAAACAAGGTTTTTATGTTTGCATGTGAAATAACATGGGGGATTTCTTTTCTGCTTGCTTTTGGTTTTGACACAGTTGTGACTCATTATGCTACTAATCTTTTTCTCCATATAAAATTCCTTTTTACTGATGCAGAAAGAACGTATTGGCTTTTTCACTATTTTATTTTATTTTATTCTTTTGAGCTATATTTCTCATTTTCCTCAAAATGAAAAATTCTTAATGTCTTAAAGGGTTTTTAATGATCTTGACCTCTGAATGTTCAGGTTCCTTTTCTTTGTCCTTTGGATGGCCACATCTACCTGAAGATGCAGTGTGAGGTTGACTCACGTGTGGAGGAAAAGGGTTTTTTGGTCTGTGTCAAAAGTTCACAAGTTCTCTTGTTTTTTTCTGGTTGCATATTTGCACTTAATTCTTCCTGTACAATTTATAGACTATGTTTGAAGATGTTAGTGGATTTGGAGCCTGGCACAGGAGGTGGTGTGTCCTTTCAGGGTATAGCATTTCCTATTGGACTTATCCTGATGACGAAAGGCGCAAGGTAACCTCAGCTAATTATAATATTTGATTGTCTTGTATAAATAAAATCACTTGAACAACTGACCTGTTTTGTATAGAATCCAATTGGTCGCATAAACTTGGTTAGCTGTACCAGTCGTAAAGTGGAACCTGCTAACCGTGAGTTCTGTGCTCGGCCCAATACCTTTGAACTTGTTACGGTGAGACCACAACGGGATGATGACAAAGAGACTCTCGTCAGCCAGTGCAAGAACACGATGTGTGTTACAAAGTAAGTTCCCAGTTTGCTCTGCTAAAAAGTAATACGATTGTATCAAATAAAATCTGACAAGAATTTTAAGTTTGATAACGCAGTATTTTTTTCTAAGAAATAAATTATAAAATAAATCAATTTTTCTTTACACTTGGTAGATTATTATTAGCCATGCAATATTATGGTATAAATTAGTGGTTGTAAATCTGGTTCTTTGTTTTAAATTTTACTTATTTATTTTTAATACTCAGTCCAATTAATTTACTCAGTAATCTGATTCTGTTCATCTGAGTCACTTCAGTCTCATGAACTGAATCTTGAAGGATTAATAATAAAATATGTGACCTAGTTGAGCCAAATTTTAGTTGAGTGGTTCATCTGATTCAGCGCTGTTACCAGTGAGCATGCCGAACATCTATTCTGATTGTAAACAGTCGAGGATAATTCAAAATTGTGAATCTTGATTGAGTTTAAATATTTACGTTATTAACCAGACTTAAAATGAATGTAGCATGTTAGTAGATTAGTGCATATTCATCTGGGTCTTGCATCTGACGAATTTGCATGTGTGCCTTTTTCTCGTATAGGAACTGGCTTAGTGCTGATACCAAAGACGAGAGAAATCTGTGGATGAAGAAGCTCAACCAGGTTCTAGTGGATCTGCGGATGTGGCAGCCAGACTTGTGTTATAGGCCAGTGTGATCTTGTGTTACAGACATTAAGGACAAACATCATTTTAGGTCACTCGCGTTCATTGAAAAGTGCAATACATCATATAAGTTGGACTGTTTACAGAATAATAAGATTTTTTTTAAACTTTTGACTAGTCATAGAGATTTGTCAGGTCTCAATAAAACCATAACCGATATTCAGGTATTATAATATTGCCCCTACTTTTTGTAGTATCCACTAGAGTTGCACAATATAAACCAAAAAATAAAAATTTCCCCAAAAGCCAATTTTACTATATGTTAAGGACATTCGTGGAAAATCTAGAAAAATGAAAATCATGGCATTGGCTTGAAAATATAAAACATTTTTTGTGATACTTTTTGATCTTGATAACTGTTTGGTCCCATTTTTTTTGGTTCCACTGGAATGCATATAATGTTTGTCGTATATAAAATTGGTGACTTGATCTATATTGTGCAGCTTTGGCTTATATAAGAAAAGTTTATAACAGTTAGTAACTTTTGCTTAATATCAAACCAACAAGCTGTTATGCTAACGTTTTTCAAGGGTTTACATTTTTGACTGGTTTTCAAATCTCATTAGGATGTCCCATTTCACCATGTAACCTTTTCTCTATAGCACGGCTTTAGCAATTAACAAAGCTACTGCAATGTAAACATCTAGCTGTTGTGATGTTTATTTTAGAATTGTAATCTGGCTGGTTATCTTTATTGGTGAGATTTAATTAAGTATTTGGTGAGATTTAATTTTGTATAACTGTCAATGTATCTACTGTATTGGAAGTGAGAGTTGTCTTCACTATGGGAGTAATTTGAGCATACAGATATCACAGATGGTGTGCCTGCCTTGTCAGTTGTCTTCCATGTTAACCTTAATGGCAGGTTGTCTAAAATGAACTTTTGAGACATATATATTTTTACATAGTTGATTTGAAATTCTCAGGATGTTTTGTTATTTTAACATTATTTTATTTGACCAAAAGAGTCAAAATGTGATTTTGTTTTCAAAATATATTTACTAGTGGGTGGTGATGATGCTAAAACATTTTTATTTAAAGATAGAAGATTGGCCAGCTGGTTTTGACTTACAAACTCACAAAAGTAAACTTTTTTAAATTTACATACAATATAGATGATTTAGGATGCAGTATTTATCATATTAAGCTTAACGGATACAGCTGGCAAACTTTCTACTAATATTATGCGATTCTACTTTATATACCTGCTTTTACTTTGATATTTTATCTTCAGGTGGCATTTTTGTATGTCTGTTTTGTATCAGCAATATAGACAAGTTCTTGATACAAAACAGATAATGGTAGTTTAAAATATTCACTTTACACTAGTACTTATTTGCTTAAAACACAGTTATGTACGTATTTGCCTTAATGCAATGTTGTAATTCACTAATTATTACCAGGGGAAATGTTTGCAGAGGCACTTTTAAGACCTTGAATGCCCCGTTATAAACACTCCAAATGCAGTTTCGTGTGTGTGGTGCTGACATTTGAATAAAAGCCAGCAGCCTTAAAGAACATTTGCCATTGTCTTTTTTTTGTTTGTTTTTTTTAACACATTAGTATACTTTAGTATTTAGTAACCCCCCCCCACCTAACAGATGGCCACAAATGAGTTTTACATTAGCATAAAGATTGCATTGTGCAACTGGTGCCAATTTTATGGGTGTAACGAATTTCCTAACATTTATTGGATTTAATGTTTTTAAACCTTTGAAGCACTATATCAGGTTTAGACCTTAGTGTATGCCAGTATTGCAACTGTACAGGTACAAATATATTTCGAACATATTCAGCAGGTCACTCTGTAAAAAAATAATGGAAATTGGCTTCATATTTAATTTGTGCGGGGCATACCATAATCGTTATAAACTACATTTATGATGATTAAGCTTACATTGCCATGATAAAGGTTCGCTCAATTTTTTTATTCAAATAGTTTATTGTCTTAGTACACCCTCTGAACCTAATAGCAAGTTGTGATGCTGTATAATGCTATGAAGTTGCTTAAACTAACCATGTATCCATTCAGTGTTCTTGGTCACCTTTGACATGCATCATACTTAAGTGCTGATTACTCGTAGATGTCAATCAAACTGCCTCAACACAATGCTGGTTTGTTTGTTTTTTTTGGTCTGTTTTCTTTGAGGGCTTACAATCACTATAATAATCACTATAAATCATGATTATAGGATGAAGTATTAAACATTGTTTAATGTAGAAAACATGACATTAACGTTGTGATTGGTTATGAGCTAAAACCCAACAAGTTAACTGGGTAAATCCAGTATTTATTGTACTATTCCAATAAAGCTGGTAGATATAGGGAATATTGTTAGATACAGAATTATATACATTATTTACAGCTAATCCGTGATTATCTGGCTGCCATCAGCTGAAACTTACCTCATGATAAAAATTATGTGTAAGTAGTTCTTTGGTGGGTTTAATGGCGTTTTAATTATTATGGTACAGTGTTATACATCAGTGTGCACACTGCACAGTGCTTCAACAAAATATTGCAAGGAAAGCAATTAATTTACAACAAAGCAAATCTGTAAAGAATAAAATACATCTGAAAAAAAGTCAAATGAAAGTGAAGGTTAATGCATGGAAATATACTGTCATAACTGTCCAACCGATGTCAAAAGAAAACACAATAAGAAGGATACATATGGATTTGTAAATCTTCATCCCTCCTGATGGCCCACCCTTGTGCTAAAGGCAAAGCACATCAAACGTTGTAAGGTGCAATTTGGATGCATAAACATCATGCAGACATTCTTATACACAGCATCTTACAAGGGGCTTACAAGTCATTCTAAATATGTAAAGAAAGTGCTGACAGACCACTTTTCAAAGTAGCTATAAGCTCTGGCAGTGCCAGAAATAAAAAATTGCCCTTGAGCCAATATGACGGACATGTTCTTGACAGCCTAAAGGCTCCCTTACCCGTATTTTTCTGTGGTATTCAGATATGTTGTTTCCACTTTAGTGTCTGAAATAAAACATGTCCTGACTTTTATTTATCCTGTACACGATTCCTAGAACCTGAATATAAATATACATTTCTTAATTACTAGATGCCACAAAGCTGTGTAGAAATATAAGACAATATATATATGCATTAAGTAACTATTTGCCTACAGTGCTTGCACTAAGAGGAACGTGAACCTCTGTATTGATGCAGTAAAACACACATCTAAGTAAACACAAGGGGGCAGTGGTGCCTTGATCAAGGGCACTTCAGATATCTTTAATGCAGACTGCTACAGGAAGCTGGTGAATGATAACAGTGGCAAGAGGGAAGTGATTGAACGTTTGGGCTACTTTGTTACATCTATTCGCTCACAAGCTTATTAAGTTACATTCTAATAGTTTAATTGCGTTAGTACAATAATTGTATTTACCCAATTACTTTATTGGGCTGTAGCATAAACAATCACAACGTTGACTCCACGTCGTGTTTTCAGCATTAAACAACGTTAAATACATTAATCTATAACGACGCTGATTTGTAGTTGATTTAAGGTTCTCAACTAAAACAGACCAAATAAAACCACATCAACGTTGATTTAACATCGTTTTGCTTTTAGGGGAATGAGTCGGATTCGGTGTGTGCGTGCGCATGCGCGTTTTGGGAAAACTACCAGTTTCATTTAAACGATTTGATTGGCAGTTATAAGTAAGCAGAACTTCCGGTATATAGTTCATATATCGCTGTCTTATGTTGCTTTCGCGTTTCGATATTTTTGTTTTGCAAATGCTAGTTAGTTTTGCCCTTCTCGGCCACCGTAGTAGATGAATGGAGCGAAGAGAACCTTCCAGCAGCCTCACATCCACATAGAAAGTTGATCAAGTGCTTTGACTTTTATTTTAACAAAGTGGAATAAACTCGATTCTTATTACATATAAAAAATATATGTAAAAATTGTATCGTTTAAATATAATTTGGGAAGTTTCCCAAATTATATTTATAGAATACAAACCTTACAATATATTTCCTTTAATTTATTTTTGGCATTACATCTTATCAGTATTGATACATGAAAATAATTGGCCCTCAGTATGATTGTTAGAATTAGTTGACATTATTTTACAAATTAAGGATTTATCAGGAATGAACACTTGACTGTCCAGCTGGTTTTAGTAATGAACTAGTAAGCAGGGGGTGACTGGTTCAATTCCCACCACAGTCAGGTTGCTGCTGTTGGGTCCTTGAGCTCAAAGTTTGTTCAGTCATACTGAAGTCACCGATTAAAAAATCTGCTGACAATGTAAATCAGAGACTATTATCTCCCTGGCTGGTTCAGACATCTATACTCAGTTTTCTGCTGGCACATATTTTTAAATTAAAGCAAAAGTAATGGTTCGTCATCATTAAACATTAATAACAGAGAATAATTTAGGCACTTTTGATGTCACAAAATATTGATGTGGTATTAGAATTATGTTTATCAGATAAAATGCACATATTCTCCTGCATAAAAAACACAAACTGCACAGGGCAACTAATATCAATATGTTTATTCGTTTTAAAAACAAGATGGGGATATTCTCAATGAGGGCAAATATTTCATAAAAACAATCAGTTTCCCATCTGTCATTTCCTTAAGTGCACCTGATGGCATGTCAGTGGCGTCACAGCAATGGTGTGTAATGTCTGGCTAACAAAAATTGAACTGGCACACTTCCAAAGAGTGAATAGACATGGTCAGTGAGTAGTACCTTAAACAAGTGTGTATGTAGGACTGTCCTAAACTTGATTGCTCTTTTAAAATTGAATATTGCACTCCCCAGATTAAAAAAAGAAAAAATTGCATGGCTCAAAAAAAGTGTCCCAACTATAGTCCTGTCTTGAAGATGGCAGAAAATAAATACAGCCGACATTTAAAACCTAACAAACAAATTAAAACTGACTTCAATTGGGGACAACAAAAATGTTGTATTTGAAAAGACGACTTTGGTCCTTTTCTGCAAACTAAAAAAAGTGAAAGTTTTTTTTTTATAAACCAAGAAACATTAACTTGACCATGTATCCAATTTATGTTAATTACAAACAGTTCACAATACATCTTTTAAATTGGTTAAAATAATTCATTTGGAAAAAAGTATAACAGAATAAAAAGCTATCCAATGATCAGACTTTGGAAAAATCACGAAGGACATTTGTTAAAATCATTGGTACACTTGTAACCATGAGGCCACCATATTTGTGTGCTTTGACCTCTATCATTTATACAGCTGGTGAAATCCACAGATCAGGTTTATGTTGTTACATCGCTGTGCCATAAGCCATGAAAAAAATCATCTGATTAATAACCCACATCTTTTCACCTTTTCCTCAAGGTGTACTTTCCACTAGTTGTGTACAACTGGCACATTTACTGGATGCAGCAGCTGTGTCCATTGGCATCCCTGAAGCGCAGCCGCATCTTAGGTCTGTATTTCTCGAGGTAAAGAAGCTGTTTGGAGTTGAAGGCTCCGCGTCTCTTTCTGAAAACAGAATAGACAGCAGGCTTTAGATAAACCGGCATGCGAGACGGACCAGCTGATTGTGCATGAGAACTACTTACTGCCTTATAAACTGCACTGCATCCTCATACTTCATTCCACTCTCGATTAGGGCCAGAGCTACCAGAACTGGTGCTCTATAATTAAAAGAAAAAGAACATGACTTAACATGTTGAGTATCTTAATTCCTGAATATAGATGTCACGAACGATTACACAAGGCACTTATAATTTTTCCAAAACAGAAGCACTACAAAAAGGATGTTACAGTTAACAGTTCGATTGGTTATAATTGATCAGATTTGGGTGTCAGGTTTTTGCTGTACACAGTTGAGAACATGCTTGGGTTTTACACTTTGGTTACATTTATGGCAGATGATGTAATTATTAGGCTAAAATGGAAAAATCCTTCCCACAGCTCTTCTGATATCAACCATCAAACCTCTGCAGCATATAAAAATATCACCTCACTGCTGTGGTACAGTCAGTGCCTTTCCTTTAGCTGCCCACATTCTGATCAAGCACATAGGTGACGAAATGAATGTATCCTCCCTGTCCGAAATGCTAAGATTCGGGCCACCTCAAAATCTGACCCAAGATCCACTTCTTTACAAAGCAGCTAAATGGAAACGAAATGGTCCTTCTACCTCCTTTGTTCAATCAGATGTGTTTTTACAATGTTCATTAAAAGCATAATGTGGTAATTTTTTTTACCCTTTTTATAAAAGATTAATATACACGCGTCATAAATCAAAGATTTTACTCACCGACCCAACCCTGCCACACAGTGCACAGCAATACAGCACCCTGGGTGATCACGGAACTTTGTCTTCAACAAGTTTAGCCAATCATCAACAATCTGGGTTGGAGGTGGAGCTCCATCATCAAATGGCCAGTCCTGTGGGAGGGAAAAAGTCATCAAAATAGTATCCTAGTACCTTCTGGCTCTGAGGCAACAAGTGCTACCCATTTAGCCACTGTGCCACCCACTGTGTGTGAAGGAGTTTGACTCAATAGGAAACGAAACAGATCAATGTGCCAAGACAAACGTAGAAAGTTGAAAGATAAGCATATAATGAGGCTGGAAATATGAACAACAAGGGAGGACTTAGAGAGGGAGTGGAATGGAGGATGAAGAGATAACATAGTTAGGGCTGTCCGCAAATAATCGATTATTCGTTGGTCGACCGAAAAAATTACTAGTCGGACAAATTCTATTGGTCGA
>JAOTRQ010086251.1:0-11129 GCA_028565875.1 Hoplisoma paleatum
ACACAGAGAGAGAGAGAGAGAGAGAGAGAGAGAGAGAGAGAGACAGAGACAGAGACACACACACACACACACAGAGAGAGAGAGAGACAGAGAGAGAGAGAGAGAGAGAGAGAGAGAGAGAGAGAGAGAATAGAACAGACTCTTCAACATCTCCATAAGTACCTGTGTTCTCTCGGTTGGTATCCAGTGATGTTGAATTTCTCTTTGCCGGGACTGTAAAACATCCAACATGCTTTAAGTAGTCGTAATTTGTGTCATAAAATGATTATAAACATATAAAAATATGTACATTTCCAAGAATAGTTCATCATGACAGTCGTAACACTTCACTTGAAGGATGAATTAGTTACTACATCTACCTACTGTGTGTCGTTATGTTTCTATTTTAAATTCATGTTTTCATTTGCTGCTCTTGGATATAAAAAATTGCACATAAATGGACGTTTAGACTTTCAACATTTAATAGATGCTTTTCACCAGAGATTCCATAATAAACATGATCAAACAAATGATCAATCTGGAAAACTTTGTGCGATTTCATTTTCTTTTCTTTTTTTTGGTGAGTAACATGATGACTGGAATGTAACCCTTAAATATGTTTTATTAATACTAACATTATATGGTTATATTACAATGGTTTTATATTAAATTGAATGTCAAATCAAAAATTCAATTACATTTAAGGTGAATGTGTTTCGTCTGTAATGTGCAAGATTTACTTTGTCCAGTTTTATTATATTCTGCACACAGCAGGCTGGTATTGTTCATAATTCCTCGCCTGGTTATATAAAGTTAAATAATGTCAGTAAAAGCAGTAAAAGCAGAGTAAACCTGAGTGAGTTGACTGACCATGAGCGCTTTTGGAACTTGACATTGTATGAGGAACGTTGCTACTCTTCTTCTTATCCCTCTGTAGTAAAGAAACCTGCAGACTGTCCACAGTGTCATCCGGACTGGAACTGGAAACCTGGAAACCAAAAATATTAAAATATAAAAAAATCATGGGCTGTGAATTAAACATTGTTTTAATTTTGACAGAATGAAAAAACATTTTTCTACAAGTATTTACCAGTTAATGAACAGTTTAACAACAACAACAACAATAATAATAATATAATATTTTTTACTGTGTCAGCTTCCAATTCATAGATTTGTTTGGGTTGAGGGCTGCCACTGGGGGTTATAACCTGAACAGAATTAGAAACAAAAAGAACTTGTAAAGAACGATCAACACGTCGACAGCATTCTCAATAAAAATAAAAAAGTGACAAATTAAATTTGATATCAATCAGCATGTAAATGTAAATATATTTACTAATAACTAACAATAATATTACTGACCGTAATCTCGGGACATAACATGTGCAGGAATTTAAAACAGGCATCACGATTCAGTAACGATCCAAACAGGTACTGAAACATACATGTTAAACTGTAAATGCTAGAATTCAGTCGGGACATAAATAAGCTGTTCAACAGATATAAATAAAAATAATAATAATAGAAGTTTTTACTTTATCACCACCCTTAGTGATGATGGAGATGGCATTGGGTACCAGCCGTGCTGTCAGCGTCTTCTTTATAAACTGGATTTCAGATAAATGAATTTCAACCTGGGTGAAGAAAAGATAATCAGTGTATGTTGATTTTAAACCGTGATATCAATTATTATCATAATAAAATATATTTATTTACAGTGTATATTGATCTAGACCCCTGATTTAAATCAGTTTGTTTACATCAATACATTCCCCATATACAAATGATTTAATTGTAGACACGTGGCACATTTTTTGCTGCAGCCCTACCGAATCGTCCGGGCTGGGACCGGCACAACATTGTATTAGCAAAATGTCAATGGATCTATGTGACGATTCAGATTCTCGAATTAGTTTGTCGGTATGTTTTTGGACTGTGGGAGGAAACCGGCACACCCGGATGAAACCCAAGCGGATACGAGGAAAACATGCACCTAAAGTACTTGGACGGAATCATTTAAAGTACATTTTGTTATTAACATTTAACTGCTTCCGACTAGGCTCAGCCTCATAATACAATCATTTTACTGTTATATTATATTATTTGGGGACTTTTTTTTCTAAATTAGAATTAATTCTTAATCTTACTAACAATATCTTAATAGCTTGACTGTTAAATTTAACAGTTAAATAAAACTATTAGGTACACATTCTCAAAATATACAATATTTACTCAAATTCACATGAATCGATTACAAGTTCAGAGTCGACTCTTGAGAATCGATTCTTGTAAACCGAAAGAATGTGTTCAAAAGAACCTGAGCGACTCGGATTCGACCCGCACACTCGGCTCATATTCGGTCTACCTTAAAAACGAATCCTAATATGTAGAAAGTGATGAGTTTTCCTTTACTAATTATTTTAACAATTACTAATAAAATGTATAAATGCGAGTAGAAACAGAGAACGCAGCCGTTTTTATGATCGAAACATCGTTTAAAACAAGCCGGCATACAAGTACTTCAAATGATTCAATCCACCGAACGAGCCGACAGACTCCCTTAAATAGATTCGATTCAGCCGTCACGTGTGAGATTAATAACCGCGGCGGTTATCGGTACTTGTAGTCCTATTAGAACTACAAATCATTAATCTCCGCTTCCTGTTTCCTTGTATGTAAGAACTTGTTCCAAATAGACACCAAACACAACATTATTTACAAATATTATAGGAAATATTACTACATCTACTAATAATACCAATAAATCAGACATATAATACATTAATAATAATTTGTAATTATTATTTGGTGTATGCATTCTCTCACCCTTTTGGAACTTGAGTGGATCCCATCGTTCAAATACATCAAACATCATGTAATAATGCAGGCCCCCGGCTCTGCTTAAGTAGAACAAAGCTAATGCCCACCTCCTCGGGCATGTATGCAGCAGCCATGTGCATTTTGTGACCTGTACTAGCTGCACACGCCGGTTAGCTCTGCGTCCGGACAGACACCCTGATCGTGCAATTTCCCCGACTCTGACTAGACTGTAGTTACATCAGTGACCCGTCCCCGTCTGAATCAAAACCCTCTGACCTATACGAGCAATGTGTGCATGAAAGCTGAGATTGAATACAGTAGATTATACATCTCAGGTCTGGTGTGCTAGTGCATGTCTTACTGCAGCACAAATATTTACGATGTTCTGTATAAATGTGTGTGTGAGAGACTTCAGTTGTTCTTGGGTCGTACCTTGGTCTCTTTTAGAAGAACCGAAGAGTGGAAACAAACACGCTGGTCAGATATGAACATCTTTCCATGGTACAGGACTTCTTTTTGAAGGGCGCATGTGAAAACTAAAATGACCAAACACACACACACACACACACACACACACACACACACACACACACACACACACACACACACACACTGTGATTATGAAGGTATATTCGAGAATAAGTAAAATATGAAGGTTATGAGTACGTAACTTTGATTTGAATCGAACCCCAAATAATAATAACAATAAATTATTTTTCTATTCTTTATGAATCAATAAATACATACAATGTAATGCATATGATCTAAATAGTTGTGGATGTATTAATAAAAAATAAATTTAAAAAAAACTACCGTTGATCAAATTTTCTGTTTTTGAAATTGTCGGGAAATTTTTGTGGAACGATTTCTTGTGGTTCTTGAAACTCTGGAAAACAAACACGAAACTTGTTTAGGTGAAATAAATATATAAATGCACTTTATTATCAACACTGGGATACTTTATTAACACTGTCATTTTATGGTCACTTTATGGTCACTTTGGACACTTTATCAATACCTGAACATTTATGGTCACTAAGTCACATTAACAGTCACTTTATCTTTATATATTTATACACATCTCATCCTACTTTTGTAAATTATCTTCTTTTACCTTTTCCTACTTTTTTACTTCTTAATTGTAGTTTAAATCATGCGTACAATTATTGTTTTCATTATAACCTATTTTTAGCTTGTTAAAAGTAATTTCGAGTGTTGGATGGAGGAGTTATAAAGCATTTCATTGCCGGTTTTTACTGTGTATAACTGTGTATGTGACGAATACACTTTGATTTGATTTGAAATAAAAAAAATCAGAAGTTCTAAAACATCTGTGTTTTATTGTTCTACTATTCTGTTATAAAACTGTCAGCAATTTTCTTTAAGTACGAAACTAAACAAAATCTGATCGATGTCTCGTCTCACATGGTCTCACGGAAATAATAAAATAGTGTCTGTGTTTAATGTTCATCATTGATTGTGTTAAGTCTCCATCTCTGTTCACTAAACACATTTAACGTTCACGTCGATTATGAAGACACGAACTGAACGCAAATCACAAAAAAGTAATGAAGGTAATCATTTATTTCTCTGCTATTTAGTTACTTTTATAACATATATCACCTCAGTACTAGTGCACAAGTGATGAGTTACTAACACAAGGTTTAAAGAAGAGGAAAAGTAAAGACTCACGTTGCTCCGGACTAGTGCATCCACATAATCAGACCGTTTCTCTGTTCCGATCGGGGTCCTGGGGAACACGTTCTAGTTTAATGAACGTTATATACACACATGTGTATTACAACCAATCGTTTATCTTTACACACCACAGATTACACACACACTTAAATAGTCAGAAATTAGGATAAAGCGCCAATATTTAAAGCCTTAAGTTTTAAATTTTACTTCTTGGATAAAACAGGGACCGTGAGGAAGAATCAATGGCGGTTTTGCACTTTACCTTGTAGAGTTGTTCTGGAAAAGGTTCTCCGGCAGGTTCTCCAAATGGGTTTGATCGAGGCTCTGACTCTTTATGACATCAGAAAACCTCCTCATTTTACTTTCCTTGATTTTGGGCAGAAGTCCTGCACCATCGGAGCAGTAACTAGAGCACAGACATGTGATAGAATTAAAGTTTTGATGTTATCGTATGTGATTTATTTATTAGTTAGATGGTCTCAATGGCCCAAAAGTCTATAGCCGTCGCAATTCAGCCCTTGTCAACTGCTTTGAGGATGTAATGTTCACATCTTGCTTTGTTTACTGTCGTTCATCTACTAAAAGGCTCCGCGCTGAACGGATAATCAGTGTTCTTCACTTCTCCGGTTGGCCCCTTTATTAACCTGTAACCTAAAAATAGTCGATTCTGTTTGTATACATAGTTAGACTGGCTGAAGCAGAAATGTTAACATGCTTCAAATGAATCAGATTTACTTTCACATATACAGAAATTTAGGAAACTGATTTCTTTGGTTGAAAATTGGTTGAATGTATTTAAAATAGCAGGTTATAAAGAGTGAAAGAGCTTACCGTCCACAGCTACCGGGACACCTCTCACACACTTTCGGTATTAATGCAACAGAATGTGCAGCTCTGGGCTAAATGAAGCAGGTCCAACCCAACACTTCGCACGCTCATTATTACTGGAGCTTCTCACCTCCCAAACCGGTATGAGAACTCATTCTTCCACATACAGCGTTATAACACATGCTCACAGGCTGTACAGTGACCTTTTCATGACTCAATAATAGCAGTCGAGCAGTTCGGCGCCAATGAAATGAAACGACAGCAAAAATGAGAAGTTGACAAACTTGTTGGATTGTTTTCCTGTGCGAAGGGTCACACAAAAGTCTAAATAATTATGCACACAATGCTGGAGGAACTGCTAAACGTTTACAACCACGCTTGGTATTTAGATCAGTCCAGAATTTCCTTTCATCTTTATGTATTCAGTGACTGATTTTAAATTAAAGGGGGCGGCCGTGACCGGGCGGTTAGAGAAACCATCAGAATCACGACTGAAGTGACCTTAAGCGAGGCATCGTAACCCCTAAACTGCTCCACCGGGCGCCGTGGCTAGGATAAGGGTTGTCGACCGCTGTGCCGGGCACGTGTGCTCACTGCTTCCCCCTAGTGTGTGTTCAAATCTGCACGGATTCGAGTTCAACGTGAAGGAAGATTAATAAGTGTGTAAAACGTTTTTACAGTGATGAAAAAGTTGGTGCCGGTATGTAAATAATAAAAAAAATAGACCTGCCACAGGGTTTAGAGAGTTTTATTACTCTTTTTATTCTGTTTTTATGGTCGTTAATGGTCAATTCCTATCTGATACGAAGATAAACACAGCAGAAGGAAGCTATTTATGTATTGTGTGGACAATAAACACAATAGTATAAAATAAAATACATTTAATTTTCAAAATATATTAGAATCTACAGACATTTAATTATTTTGTCAACACCGTTCTATTAGACACAACGTTATATATACTTGGAAATAAGAGGTAATAAAGTTCTATCTATCAGGTTATTCACATATTCTTATATTTCTTAACGTTATATGAGGTGTTTATTTGTTCAGTTCTCAGCTAGATTAGTTCTTTTGGACTGCTATGAAGGAGGCATTCATTTGTTATAACACACTTATGCATCCTTCACATGTAAGGATGGTTTCGATTATCCAGTCCATGAAAGAAAATTAACGTACATGTAACTCATCCTTATATCCATATATAATGATATACAGGAGCTGTCACAACCTGGTATCTAGTATCTAGAATATATTTTAATTGTGTTTATATTTAATCACTCACCCCAGACTGTCCAGTGAAAACTTTCGGCTTAAGTCGTTATCTCCATCCATGGTGCGAAACCAGTGACCATCTCCACTAAGCTTAGCTCAAAGTGGTTCAGATTCTCAAGTGGTCGCCAGATCACATGGCACTGGATGTTGATATCATTACCCATCAGCCATCAGCTCCGCCTCTGGAATCCGTCGACCTTCCCTGCTCGATTCGAAAGCCACGCCCCTGCCGGGATCCGCCACGGACGCTGCGAACGCTCCTTGACCTGAAGGTTTGCACGAGGCTTCCTTTGAATAGCCGTGACTAGTGTAGTGTGTGGTTGTGGGTCCAGACCATTTTATGCACATTATGCAAACGCACATGGTGATCAGGTGATGGAAACACCGGGGTGTGTTTAGGTCTGATAAGCATCATGCAGGTGCTCATCATCAGATGAACTCTCGAAGTGTTTGACTAGGTGAGAGGAGAAGACACGGAAACACCCAGAAACACTGGTCAGCTAACAGGGATGTAAAATAGCAACGAGTTCCTTCTGCCATTGCATCGCTGGAAGATTTAACCATCATTTAATCATCCATTTGCTGTCAATTTTATCCTGATCGGGAACTAACGACACTAATAGATCAATAGATGTTCTAAAGTTCCGTCGAGTGGGATTGAAGTCGGGACTTTTAACATGTTCTTATAGGCTTTAGTTTAGGGGTCACCAACGTGGTAACCCGCGGGCATCTTCACATAGATGAATATCATCATTATTAATAGTAACATGTCATTAAAGCTTATAAATGTGTGATGTCACAAGTGTGGATCAAACTGGAAGCTCTTCATATTAGTTGCTACCCAAAAAGTAGTTCTCAGTTTCAGAAAGTTTGGTGACCCCTGGTTTTAGGAGGACCGAGACTCTTCCAACACTGCGGTCCAGTCGAGAGGAGAGAGAGGGAGGGGGGAAAAGAGCGATTTATTTATTTATTTATCTACAAGATCAAACGTGCAGTCGAACATCGCAGGAACAGAAAACTATCGGAGGCCGTCACTGTGAATTCAATTTACACGCTTCTATAAATTCCACTATCTGCAACCTGCTGTTTATTTTTTACCACCTTAAATCTTAATCCTGAGCTTGAGTCGGCCAGATTCAGCTCGAGCTGTCGACGTTTCCTGCCAAATGAGAGAGAGAGAGAGACAGAGAGAGAGCGAGAGAGACAGATAGAGACAGAGAGAGAGTGTGTGAGATAGAGTGAGATAGAGAGAAACACAGAGAGAGAGAGAGAGAGAGAGACAGAGAGAAAGAGTGAAAGTGAGAGAGAAAGAGAGACTGAGACAGAGAGGGACAGAGAGAGGTAGAGAGACAGAGAGAGAGAGAATGAGAGACAGAGAAAGAGAAAATGGGAGAGAGAGAGAGACAGAGAGAGAGAGGTAGAGAGAGACAGAAAGAGAGAGAGAGAGAAATCCTGGTCTGGATCCAACCCTTTCTGCAGAGCTTTTCGTGACGGATTGTGTAAAAATACTTTCCACCGAGCGTGATTCGAACGATCTGCTCGTTCTCTCGAACGCCCTGAAGGGACGTCCAAGCTTTCAATTTATATATAACACAAAATATTATTTGAGTGGGTCAGATCTCTTTAAAACTAAAGCCCAGAGCGAGAAATGTGCCATTTTTTTTATTTCTTGTATCGTAATGAGTAAACCGAAGAGAAATGTGCAGAACACAGAACAACAGTTCAGTATCAAATCCTCTAGGTGGCGTGTCGACGTGCCGCAGAGAAACGATTTATTTTTCCCTTCAAGTGCAATGAGGCTTTGGTAGACGGAGCGACTGGTTCGTTTAACCGAACCGACTCCGACTCGTATGAACTCGGTTCCTTACTAAACCCAATTTAGAATCAGCAGCCCTGGCACTGACGCGCCTGCAGGGGGAGCCGTGTTGTGCATCATACCGAGTCGTGTAGGAACAGTCCAGAAATACGGATGATCGGACTGTCTGGTCGAAAACTCGGCGATAAATGAACGTTTAGAGTGTCACCGGTAGAAAGTGGTGGTACTCATGTGACTAGAGGAGCAAAGATCAGGATCCAGAAGTCAAACCCGTTCAAGCAGATCATGATTATTAATTAGTCCGTTGGCATTATTCATGCCAGGTAAGTCTATAGGATGGTGACCTTTCATAATCCCAGTTTAATTATCCCAGGATCCTCCTAATATTCATATAACTTGCCGTATAAATCATCTGATCTCGGACTGTTTTGCCGTTTTTACTCGTCCGGGATCTGATGGCTGTAATAAACGCTCGAATCACTTTCAGGTCAGCACAAAAGGCCGACTGGTATCGACGCCGACTTCATGGCAGCTGCCCAGAGTGCTGACCTGTAACCCATCAAGAAAAGATGCGTCGTCAAGCTCAATTAGCCTGAACTCGTTCGTTACAGGCTGCTCAGGAAAGTCGTTTTTTTTTAAGTAATTAAACGTTTTCATTACTTGATTCTCTTCAGCTCTGAGAGAATCTCATGATTCTGCACATCTGTATTTATATTACAGAATCAGGGGTTTTGTGTGTGTGTGTGTGTGTGTGTGTCCTTCACAACCCCCCAGGGTTAGATCTGGGATAGGTTTTGGTTAGGGTTTGGGCTGAAGTTTGGGTGGGGTCTAGGCTTGAGGTTTGGGTTAGGGGTAGAGTATGGGTTAGGATTGGGGTTTGGGTTAGGATTTGGGTTGGGTCTAATTTTTGGGTTTTAGTTAGGGTTAGAGTTTGGGGTTTGGGTTAGGTCTAGGCTTAGGGTTAGGGTTGGGTCTAATTTTGGGGTTTTAGTTTGGGTAAGGGGTTTAAGTTAGGTCTAGACTTAGGGTTTGGGTTAGGGGTGGAGTTTGGGTTAGGGTTTGGGGTTTGGGTTAGGGTTGCGGTTTGGGTTAGGATTGGGGTTTAGGTTAGGTCTAGGCTTAAGGTTTGGATTAGGGGTGGAGTATGGGTTAGGATTGGGGTTTGTGTTAGAGCTGGAGTGTGGGTTGGGTCTAATTTTGGGGTTTTAGTTAGAGTTGGAGTTTGGGTAAGGGGTTTGGGTTAGGTCTAGGTGTAGGGTTTGGGTTAGGGGTGGGGTTTGGGTTAGGTCTAGGTGTAGGGTTTGGGTTAGGGGTGGGGTTTGGGTTAGGTCTAGGTTTAGGGTTTGGTTTGAGGTTGGGTCTAATTTAGGGTTTTTAATTTGGGTAAGGGGTTTAAGTTAGGTCTAGACTTAAGGTTAGGGTTGGGGTTTGAGTTAATGCCAGGTCTAAAACAATCTCCAGTTCCAACCCAAAATCCAACCGAAACCCTAAACCTGGTACTAACCCAAACCCCATTCCTAACCTGACACAAATCTCGTACCCCAAACTAAAAGCTGCTTCAGAAAATAATAAGCACATAAACACACATTTGCAAGTTGATTAAATGAGTTCTCTGTTAGGGTTGGGTTTAGGGTTAGAGTTAGGGCTGGGTTTAGGGTCGGGTTTAGATCTGGGGTTGGGTTTTTTTGTGTCAAAGATGCAAGCTCAATTTATCCAGAGATGATTTTTATACTCGGGTCAGAGAAGCTGCTTTTATTATTTCCTTCTCTCCGTCCGTCTCTGAACTGAACTAATCTCATTATGTGGCGGCGGGTTTAATTATTGCGTTAGATGGCGGTGCATGCGGTCCACGCCGCATCGGTTTGTCGTTGATCCTAAGTGCTACACACGACTAGCGCTTTAGGTTTTACTTGTGGCATTATATTTAATAACTCTTTCATCCTCGCTCCTTTAGCTCGGGAGACACAATTACAGTCGATCACGGAGTCTGAAGCTTTTTACCGACACAATACGAGCTTTTACTGTCACTTTATGTGGGGTCATGACCCTCATAAAAAGTCAGACTTCAAATGGCACGAATTTAGGAGGGGTGCAGGAGTGTGTGGAGGCTTGACTTAGGAGAACTTGACATTTCATTTCATCCCAATGGTGTTTACCGGGGCGAGGCTCAGTACCGCTGGTCTTCTAACATCTAGTCAGATCCCGTCGTCACGGCCCTCGCTGGACCGGAGGAAGTTTACCGAAATGAAACCGGCAGCTACAAACGAGGTACAAGACGCAATTACCAAAGCAGATTGTTCAGACGTTCGACTGGAGCCACGCTGACTGCAGTGCATCACGCATCAGCTGGATCACTTCACCGTGGACGTGGTCCTACCGATGCTTAATAGGGTTCAGGACGGAGGACTTAAGTGGTCAGTGACTTAACTTGGTTGTGGGTTTCCAGACATCGGATTAGTAGTTTTAGGATTAGGTTTAGTTGTTGGGGTTTGGGTTGTGGGTTAGGTTTAGTTGTTGGGGTTAGGGTTTAGGTTTAGTTGTTGGGGTTTGGGTTGTGGGTTAGGTTTAGTTGTTGGGGTTTGGGTTTAGGTTTAGTTGTTGGGGTTAGGATTAGGTTTAGTTGTTGGGGTTTAGGATTAGGTTTAGTTGTTGGGGTTTGGGTTGTGGGTTAGGTTTAGTTGTTGGGGTTTGGGTTTAGGTTTAGTTGTTGGGG
>JAOTRQ010086262.1:0-11128 GCA_028565875.1 Hoplisoma paleatum
ACTTAAACTTTAATTCTGACTTAATGCAGTCTCAAGATCTCTTTTTCATGTGTTTGAAAATGGTAGCTCTACAAATACATATATGGTTACATCTACATATAAAACATTAAATGTTTTCACTGGAATAAATATTCATGTAGGCATATTTTAGAGGCATCCAAACCAAGTTCAAACTTCAGCACAATGCAACTAAACGTTTTACTAAAGCAAACTAATCTAACTATTCTCTAGGAGCTGCTAAGTTTAGTTCAATTTGTTTTTGTCTTTATAGTCTGCATTTAAGCCAGTGTTAGCAGTATAATAAATACAATGATAAGGAATTTGGCCCCAATGTGCCACGTGCCACCTCCCCCACCCTAAATCTCCATCTTGTTCAGGTTTTACGAAGGTGTTTATTGCCTTTGAATTTGGGTTTCTGTCGCAATGTCAAAAACAGGCCATATACGGGCTCCAGTCAGTCTGCTAAATGCCAAACTGCATCCTTTCATTGTTCCTCGATGTGATGATGTGGCAAAGTGTGATTGGATGCTTTTGACTTCTGGAAAACTGAACAGAATATTTTGTCTTATTATTGACGAGTTTGTTGTTTCTATAATAATTGTATTTTGTTGGTTCTGTTTTACAGTTTTGTATCTGAATGTTTTATTTGTATTTGCTGTTTTTATTGTAATTTGTATTTTCATATAACCGGGCTTTGGCGATAAGAATGCCCTTAAGATGAATCAATCAGATAAAAAAGCCTTTTGTAGTATTTTTATTTTCTAATGAATCCCATAACAGGGTGGATATGTAATATGTTTGTGCAAAAATCAACACTAAAATGAGGAGTTTGCCGCTTACCTACCAGAGCCTCCCAAAAAGAACATAGAAACTCCGGAAAAGAAAATCAATATGCTAAACGATTCTTTATTTATAGTCATAGTAAGAAATAACGGGATGTGTAAAAAAAACTTATGTTTATTAATAAAATGGCCTTTAATAGATTTTAGAGCTAATAAACAATAGTGCAAGACAGATAGTTCCACAAAATCACTGAATAAAAGTGTACAACACTGGGGAGATGAAATACTTGCTATCTAAAAAATAAAAGGGTGTAACACTTATTAAGCCACTTTGGCTATCTAGACAGACAGATAGACAATTATCAATATTAGGGACCAAGATTGGGATGCATTTATACATATACGTACGTTGAAGGTGAGAGAAAACCCATTGTGTTGATTTTTGCACAAAAGCAATAGTGACATTCTATTCTACCCAACAGAAATATTACCACAATGCTTTCTATACTACCAGCAACCACATTTTCTAAGTGTCTTAAAACATTATTTAATTTCAAGAACAATTTAACCATTTAAAATCCCATTACACTATAATCTCCCATCATTCATTTTCCATGGAAAGCTAGTTTCCCATGTGAAGAAAAGGAGAAGGCTCCTATGTCAGTATGTTCCATTATACGACTCTCAATTAAGCCCGTTGCCCTTATTTGAATTGCATTTCTACGCTTTAAATTACACAAGTGCGTTGGCTAATGCGGTCCTTAATGCATATTTCTCATTTAGCGTGTCCCGGGGATTATCCGTCATAAATAAAAAATGAAAAAGTCCTTCCAGGTCCGCTTGTTATAGATCCGAGTTGGCTTAAGAGCTCGGATCTTGTCGTATCAATCTGAATTATCCTCCGAGATTGTGCATTAGTTATCTTCTGTTTCACTATGTTGCTACACAGAAACCTCTGTTCCTTCCTAACCCTAATCATTAACCAAGAATAAATGCAATTAGCAGTTGGATTAATCTGACTATACCTTGGATAATGAAATTATATATATATAATTTAATATAATAAAAAATTCTGCCACACTGGTTTTGAAATTAATTAGTAAAAATGTAATGATGCCGATTAAGACTCGCTTTAAACTATTCAAATTGGTAAATCTTTTTTAATTAATCAATTTGTCTGTCCTTAATTTCGAAATATATGAAAAATCTGAGAAAAATAGATGGATAACCCAGTATCGTATCGTGGATTAAGTGTAATACTTTTCAATATCAGATCAAACGATTGAACAAAATTGTAGTCAAAGGCAATATAGTCTTACTTCTAACTGTAGCGGTCCTAATGTTAACACCCAGATTGGGAAGTTTCGGGTCCTTTGTTGTACAAATGTGGCAACTTGACATGGATAAATATATGCATTTGTTTTTGTTTTTTTTTATAAATGTTGAAACATTGGATCAATCTGTATTATAAGCCACAGGGAAGAGTAGTTGGTACAAGTTGTCAAGGTGTATTTAACGTTCTGACCAAAACAAGCACTGCTAAATATGTAAACATTCACTTGGATGATTCCTTTGATTTAAAGATTCTTTTAAAATAAATTGATATACAGTTAAAACCAGGGAATGCTGCGGCTATATTTAACACAAAATCTAGCATTTCAGGTCTAGTTTGTAACTTCCTCAGAAATAAAAGGATGTTTATTGTTTAGATAAATAAAAGATGATCATATATACTCTATGTTTCTTACTCATTTGTAACAATGAATTTGTATGGATTTTGCTACTGTTCGTTAATACCAAATCATTTGTCTTCAATTTCATTTTTTTTATTAAAAAATATAAAATATTAAAAATCATATTGTGAACCCAGTATCACAGATTATATTGCAACACTGTATTGATACCCCCCAAAGCACAACACTTGCCATGAATGTTGTTTAAAGACATCCAAACCCTGTCCAAACTGTATAGGGACTACAATGTTTACACGTTTAAATGAATCGCTGTAAGGGTGTCTATAGATCATTCTTTTATCGGTGCACTATTATCAGTGCTCAATTTTTACACATCGCGTCCTCGCAGGGGTGCTACAATTATAAAAGCATTCATAGCATAATTACTGTCATTACAGTAATGACAATAAAATATCTGCATTATCAAAAATAAATTAGGATTATTATCATAATTAGGCAAAACTTTAGATAATTAGACCTGTGTGAGTAGCAATGTTCTATGTTCAAAATTTTCACTTATAAACCTAACTTACTTTCTTATTTTAGGGCTATATTAGTCTTTTGGTAGTTGAATAAATATCCTCACAGTGCTACAACTTTTCTCTGCTAGTCTCTAGGAAAAGGTTCCAGAGCTTTATGTGCAGCTTTTTTTCCACCAGGCCATCAGACCTGTAACACTTTAGCCATCAGACATGTGACAATTTTAAGGTTAATCCTGGACACCATTCCCTTCTCTGTACTCAGTTATCTACCTCATTTTAAATGTTGCACTTTACATTACTGAATTGCTGCTGTTTGGTCATGTTTAATATTTTGTAATAAAGTTGTTTACACCGAAACACCGACAAATACGAACGAATGCATGCTGTGTTCGGGGCCACTGTGGATTTCGACGTACCTGTTTGAACTGCTCCTCGTAGGTCCACTCGTGGTGCTGCGCCTGCGCGTTGGGGGATTCGCTCTGCCGCGCCGCGGTGTAAGGAGCCTGTACTCGGGAAAGCGCATGCGCGCTTTGAGGAGACTCAGTTCCCCCGGGGTGTCGAGGCGGGTATTGTGAAAACGCTCCTCCGAGCTCGTTGCCTTCGTTCGCGCTGTCCTCCTCCAGCTCCCGCTCCTCGTCGTCGTCATCCAGGGCGGTGCGCTCGTCGTCGGCGTCGGACTCGTCAGGGGCCGCGCGCTGCTGCTGGTGCTCTCGGTGCGCCGCCAACGCTCCCCGCACTGACGCCTGGTAGTGCCGGAAGGCTAGAGCTTGCTGTTGCTGTTGTTGGTGGTGGTGGTATTCCAAAGCCGCTCTGAGCTCCTTGTCCTTCTCGGCCTGGCCGCGCAGCTTGTCTTCGAGGGCCAGCCGGGCCGCTTGCTGTCGCTGCAAGTTCTCCATGACCGCTTCCAGCTTCATGCCGGCGCCGGCGTTCGGGTGTGCGCCCTGGAAGTGCGTGTGCGTCCCAGAAGCCATCAGCAGCGGGAGTGCTCCGGTTGTGGAGAAGGTGGCTTGCTGTTAAAAAGTTTAAAAAAGTACATCAAGCTTCGACATACAGCGATTCCAGGAACAAAGTTTAGTGTTGCTAAGCACCAACACACCCAAAAAACAATCACGCATGCTACTAGAGAAAATAAAACAGAAAACCAAACGAGAACATTTATTCATTTAAAAAGGGCATCACAATGGCTAAGCGGGTAGCGCTGCCTCTTAACAACAAGGTCCTGGGTTCCATTCCCAGGTCCTGTTTCGAGATAGCATGTTCTTACCCTATCTGCTTGGGTTTGCGCCTGGTGATCCGGTTTCTTCCCACAACCCCCAAAGCATGCAAAGACACTGCATGGCCCATGATTGTGTTTGATATTAACTTGAGTATGCATACTGATGTAACTTGTAATGACTAGCTCAGCCATGAGGTGTTAGTGTGACGTTAAAATCCTAAAATTCCTAAAAGATAAATTTAATGTTTGGTTTATTTATTATTTTAGTGATTCCCTCAATTTTGGTGATGTTATGCAGGTCATAAAACATTTATGGCCCTACAACACACTATGCACATTTCTCTTTATTGCTCATTTTAAGTGCATTCTCGTCTCCAATAAAAGAAACAAACCGTGGAAGAATTTATAAAAGCAAATAAAAATATGGACTTTTAAGTTCAATTAGATAGACACTGATAGCTTTATAAACCTCTGAGGAAAAGTCGGACAGGCCTATTACAAAAACTCAACATAAAATCTTTTGTGCGATTTGTGCGCAAACTTCGTCTACAGGGTGTTGGTTCTAATAACTAATTTACCTAGTCAAAGAAAAACGAACAAATCAGGTCTGGGAATGCAAATAAGACCCTATGTCACAGAAAAAGTCAGCAGCTGGGTCCACGCAATGAAATCTGCCGTGGAATCAGACCACAGATCTGATCAGAGAAAATATATATAATTGTTTAGCCAGTGTTGTGCGGGTTGGTGTATTAACACTACGCAGTGTTCAGTACAACGACTATTCACACTTTATGATGCTGACAAGGTTCTATTGGAGTCGCGGCTGGGTGGAAAATGCGCTGCGTGTCGTGGAATCAGTAAATGCGTAAAATGCGTGGAAATGTGGTTAGCGCGCACAAAGTGTGTAAGGTAGCCTAAAAGTTGTGCTCAAACAAACTAGGCACAAAGACAATCATTTGCTTATTTGAAAAAACAAATAGTTAATTCTTATTTTTTTAGAACCAGAAAGTCTATACATTTTGATACAGTATGATTACTAGGACTCCACTACAAGGTGTGTAAAAAGTTACAGGTGTTAACAGCGGTTAGTAAACAGCATTACAGTCAAGCATCATCTGAATAAGTTCGGAGACTTTTTTATAACACCCTACACGAATACTAATAACCATATTTATGACGAGTCATATAGGCGAATACATAGTATGTATATGTTACAATGCACAGTGCAAAACCAAACAGAATATCAACTGCTTACCAGGGCAGATTTAGTTGCTATGCTGGCGTTATCAACCATGCTTCTTTACCCGTTCAACACAACGACCTTGTTCAAAACTGTCCCGCTTATAAACGCTTACACTAATTGGTGCGTTCCCGCTCCAACATCGAGTTCTTCCGAGCGCTTGAAATTTCGTTCAGAAAACGAATTCGTTCTCCTTATTATTTTGGGGGGTTTGAGATGAGGCTTTTTGGCAACAAGTGGCAAGCAGTACGCACGATGACCTCGTCATGAGAGAGAGAGAGAGAGAGGATGAGCACCTCCTGCTGCCGGGCGCCTCCAACCATCCAGAACCTAAAGAAGTGATAAAGCGCAGAGGGCAGGGTCTATACCATACAGCTCTCAATAACACACGCGCGCACACACACACACACACACACACACACTGACCTACGACTTCCTCGCATGAACCGCCACCTTAATAAATGTAATCCACCTGCACTCAAAGTGGCTCAACAAAGAAGACGCCATTAAAAGTTACTTAAAGATTCTACTATAAACTATTTCCCTTGTGGTGGAAAGTAACTAAATGCACATTTTCACGTAACTGTGATTGAGTCGGTATTTGTGTACTAGTCATTTTTAAATTAGATTTTGCAACCTGTAGTCTACACCTGCTTTTACGCAAGTACGTTTTGAGCTAAGAATTGCAACCCACTACATTTCAAATAACATCCGTAACTGAAAAAAAAAGTTAAAGCCTGTAGTGAACAGGGTTGCCAGATTACAACGGGTTTAAGGTGCATGGAAACCGTCGGTCTGGCAACACACAAGTTAAGTACACGACAGACGAATGTAAAAAGATCATATGTCAAATTACGTAATACTTTTTATGATTTCATATAGTAAAGTAAATAATAAAATATATAATTAATGATTCATACATAATTAATTTATTTAGATTATTCTTTGTTTTTTATAGACACTAAGTGGTGTATCACAAGGACTCAAATAATTAATCGGTAACAATATGAAACATTTATTTATCTTTTAATTATCTATAGAATGAATGCGAGTTTATTTTGGGTGTATGTATAAACTATGCCAAATAATGTCATTTTTTTTGTAAATAACAACAATTAATTAACCGTTCTTAATTTTTACCCTTATGGTGAAACATTAGCTACTCACTATATGGCAATTCTGTCTCTCATTAATCTCACTGTATGTTTATGGATTGTTAAAGGAAGCAGAGCTTCACAAGGAAACCCACACAAACATGGGGAGAACATACAAAATCTGGACATTATTGATTTGAAATAGCTGATACATCAGATGCTCTACCTAACATGACCAAACCTGCACTACATCATAGTGGCTAGGTAGCTAAAAGAAACATTTCCAAATAACCTGACTGCATTTTTGTGGACTGTGGGAAGAAACAAGAGCCCAAAACCTACACATATAAATCTGTTATCTGTATTGGTTTTAATTATTTATACTGGTTTTGACTATCTGAAGTGACATAAAAATCAACGTAAATGTTTGACACTTTTAATTTTTTTAAATTTATTGTATTTGCACTGTGCTTAATGTTACAGTCTTTTGACTAAAACATCACAAACATTAAACTATACAATATAATATTTAATATAATGTGCATTAATTCTATATTTTATTATTGGTAATAATAATAATAATAATAATAACTAGCCAAATTACATTTCAAAATAATAATATTAATTATAGTTAATTAAAATAGCTCACAAACCAGATAAATTTGAAACGCTGCCCAAATCTGCCATCTACTGTTCACTACTGTTCATTACATACTGAAAACCCGCAAATTATTGTTTTATTCGCACAAGTTCGAACATTAATATTTCCGAGTAATTAAAAATGTTAATCAATAACTAACGCTAATGGCTAATTCCACTTATTTACATAAACGTTGAAAATATTAGCAACACAAGTAACGTTGTGTGTTCTACACAAATACACGAAAAGGAAAAATAAGCTAAATAAAGTCAATATTGGGTAATTTAAAAAAAGTTCAGAAATAATTTTACTTTTAATACCCGGGTGAGGCAACAATACTAATTTAAAATTATTATTTATTACAAAATAAGCATTACATGTTTTGTAAAAATTTGTAACGGCAGTCAAAAAGCAATATAATTGATAAAAATGTTAATGTTTCATACATTTACAGTGGTTTCTATGTCACTTCATACAGAAAAATCTGTATAAGCATTTAAAACCAATACACAGTTATATGCGCAGTACTTACAAAGTGTTCAATAAAATTGAAAATACTACTAGTATAAAATTAGAGTTTATAATACATATTCTTTTTCACTACTGTGCCTTCACACAGTGGCAACTGCAGTGCCTGATGTGACGATTTCTTCCAGAACCACCCAAGATGTATGAGGGCCTTTTGCGTCTTGTTCCTCTCAAGGTTTCTTCCGGGCATTTTGATGGAAACCGGTTTACCCGCTGAGGCTAAGGACTGAAGTCGAGACTGCAGTTCCAATACTGCTGCATACAAGGACTACCCAAGAAGGATGGGCCCTGTTGAGTCTGGTTCCTTTCAAAGTTTCTTCCTGTAATTTTCAGGGAGTTGTTCCTTGCTACAGTCGCATTTGGTTTGCGCAAAAGGTTTTTTTTGTTCATCCGGTATTTTATAAAGTTGCTTTGAGACAATGTCTGTTGTAAAAAGTGCTATATAAATAAAGTTGACTTGACATTGCGGCAGCTTCTACTGGTTAGTATTTCTTAGATCTAAGCAGATTATCACTAAAGCAACTCAACATTATCAACAGTGCAAAATACTCCCCATATTTCACCTCTTTTGCAGCTATATTAAAATATCTGATCTATGTATTGAAATAATTAAGGTGGACAAAACTTTATTCTTTACTCTGCTCTTAAAAATGAATCATAGTGGCCACTGGGTGGTGCAGCAGGTGATTTCACTGCACCCCAGTGCGAAGCTTTTTATACTTTTCGTTTGGAAATTCAGCATAGCTACTGGTTGGCTGGGTGCCATTTTGAATCGATAATTGGCAGTGCCTACAGCAGTACCGACCTCTTCTGCGAGGCCAGGATGATTGGACAATGTGGGTGGGTTTTCAAAGCTGTTTCTGGACCCTTGTTGGCAAATGGAGTGCCAAGGAAAAGCTTTCTGTAAAGGGTTGTGTTCATGCCAGCCGAGGCATGAACTGCATTACATATTCAACTGATGACTTGACAAAGCCAAATAAAATAGCGAGGCCAATAAAAAATTAGAAATATAATTAATTTAAGATAAGTAACCAGAAAATACTACACAGGAAGTACATCTGTGATAGTGTTGCATGGCGTGTGTTAAAATTCAGAACAAATTATTCAGGATGGCTGGCTCAATAATGATTATTATTTTTGAGATTTTTTTTGTATTAGTATCTATACTGATACCAAACCATCTTTATTATCTCTCACACCACTAAGCGGTAACCATCCATGTCACAATGCATCATGGGTAAACTGGCTATATAAATAACAATGGCTAGACTGTGAAACAAATATTTCATGAATGTTGCAGCTGTTGTTTATGGGATGTGCTTACAACCATTCAGGCATGAAGGATTCATTTCTGGATGTTGGAAACAACTTGTAGATCGGTGGCACATGTTAATGAGGTCATAAAGATGCGCTTGTTAGGCACTGAGCTGTCAATAAACAGCACGCTATTTGCTTTACAGACAATTAATGTACTTATTTACAGGTAAGTGTTATTTACATTAAGCGAGAGTATTGGATCAGAATAGACCTTTTTTTCTCCCAATACCAATACTGAGTACTAGATCTGTGCCAGCCTTACTACTCAGTGCTAAAATAGGGTGAAACTTGTCTAAATTATACACAGATTTTATTTTCATTTACAGGCAGTTTATTTTCAATTGAAAACAATTCTAAAAACAAGGTGGCCCAGACCACCATGTTACACAAGGTGTCCTTAACTTTTTTATTCTGGTCTGGAAGTGCAGCTCCACGTACAACAACTAACACAAGGAAAAAACCTACTGAATAGGGCATCCATTTTCAAACATGGCTAGTCACGTCTGTTTAGATACCTTGCTGGTTGATAGCACTCCACCTGAATGCCCCAATAACAATCTGATTTAATGTTTAGAATAAAGTCTATAACAAACAGAACTAGATTTCAGATTCAACCACATACAGAGCATGAAGCCAAGTAACTGTTCCATTAAAGTGCACGTTGTTTTTACTAGTGTATTGTAATAATCTTCAGTAGAAATCAAACAGTGTTTACCTTGTACTTAAAAGCTCATTCACAGTTTAGTTTCAGGGCTTCTTAAAAGATAATATTTAAAAAATTTATTGGGACATAAATGTTTTTTAGATTAACACTGATTGTACTAAACTATTCATTCATGGGTGGTTGGTTACATTGTTCAAGTACCAGCTCCCAAAAGCTTCTCCCTACCAATAGAGAGTACTGTATTCATCCCAGTAGGGCACTATAAAAGCAAATGTAAACTATAGCACTACCTTTGTGTGTGTGCGCACTAGTAACACATTCCTGACCATTTTCTAACTTTCAAGCACCATTGTGTTAAGAGACACCCTGCTGATTTATATATTAGACTTGTAGACTGCTGGGTTTGTTTTTTATGACTCCACCTCCCACTCTTTACAATCTTACCCACCACCACCAACGTGTACACACACACACACACACACACACACACACACACACACACACACACACACACACACACACACACACACATCTCTATAATGGCTGGCCAAAGCTTCAGCCCAGCTCTTTATACTGAGGGGAGTTTTGAATGGAAAGAAAGAAAAATATTTGTAATATATTTTAATAATATATGTGTAAACAAAAAGTGAGTTTATATATAAAGGTGACACCACTGAGCCAAGACTTGTCTTTAAATAACATTTAAAAATAAAAAATGCAGCTCTGATGGTGATATTTTGTTTATATTGTACAATACTTAATTCTAGTTAATAATTTGAATGGTAAGAAAAAAATAATTTTAAAATTAAGTAGTAATAAAGTAATTAAGTTAGTGTCCTAGTGTCCTAGTAGCGTCTTTTTAAAAACTGGGAAATATACTTCCAGTGGCACAGTGGCTAAGTGGTTAGCACTCTCCCCCACACCAACAAGTCCTGAGTCTGATTTCCAGTTATGCCAAGCCAGTGCTTGCATTGTAGAGTTGGCATGTTCTCTTGATCTGCGTAAGTTTCCTCTGGGTACTCTGATTTCCTCGTAGAGTCTATAGACATGCGGCGGGGTAATTGAAACCCTGAAATTGCCCTGTGTGCTTGTCTCTGTACCCTGTAACAGACTGGCAACTGACTGTTTATGTGTTTAGTGTATGTGCCCAGTGTGTGTCTCACTGTGACCCGAGGGTAAATCTAGATGATAGATGGATGGAAATATACTCCTTATTTCAACGGATTTAATCATGAATAGATTAAAAATCATGCTAGCCAAATATATTCAATTGAACAAATAAAAAAAAATTAATAAAAGAAAAAATAAGCAAACAATGAAATCAATTCTGTGCAAACTTCTATAAATTCTATAAAGAATGAGAAAATCTAATTTAAAAAATGTTTTAAATCTATTAGGAATACAAAAAAAAACAGAATAATAAGCTATATAT
>JAOTRQ010086273.1:0-11128 GCA_028565875.1 Hoplisoma paleatum
CTAAAAAACCCTCAATTCCTAACACAAGAGAAGCGGCGCGCTAGAACACGCGAATACAAAGGTTCAGCCTCCAAATGCGATTAATTGCGCTAAAAACTTTTTAACGCGTTAAAATCTTTGTAATTAATTAATCGAAATTAATGTATATATAGTTTTAGAAAATATAATAATTTATACACATACAGAGGTGCAATATAAACATATACAGTATATATATATATATAGTTTTAGAAATGATAATAATATAAACACATACAGAGGTGCAATATAAATATATATAGTATGTATATAACTTAACACACTAAGCTGCCACTGTCTGTATAGTTCTGCATACTGCTGTGTGATGCCTTAAACTGTGTTTCTGTGATGTCAGTGTGGTTCACATATGGCTCACACATTCCATTTTATTTATACATTTTCTCACTTATTTCCCAATTTAGCATAGCCAAATAGTCTCCCACTTACACCTATGTCATGCGCCTATCTAACACGACGAGGGTAGATTTGCCTGGAACATGCTCTTGTGCACGGTCCATCTAGCTCATTATTTGGTGGACTTGTGCATGAAGCCACACATTTCTTAATTTTTGTACTGTAAACCGGGATCTATAAAGAGCGATGACTCTCCCAGCTATTCTTATTTTTATTTGATTTCTATCTAGCAGACTAGTGGCCAATTAAGTCTTCAGGAAGCACTGACAAACAAAAAAACTCTCCTTGAAGGTGTTTCAATTATTTGACCATACAGACTTTATAATCCAGTGTTTGAAGACCCTCATACACATACAGTTCCGTCTGTTATTATTTATTGAGCATTTTACCGTCATATTTTAAAATCTAGGTCATATCCATGACAGGAAATGTTTATTCATCACACAAGTGTTAAATGAAACACAATTCACATCAAACACAGTCATGAACAATTCGGTCTCTTCAATTTGCCGCACCTGCATGTTTCTGTACTTTGGTCAGAAACCGGAGTATCCGGGAGTAAATCCATGCGGACACGAGGAGAACATGCAAACTCCACACAGAGAGCCCGCGGGATAATCAGGCGCTGTTTTTGCTTATCCTGGGCGTGTTTATGAAATGATGATACCCCCACCCAACATAGGTTTACATAGGACAACAGTTTCAGCAGTGCTTTCAATTCTATTATGTCATATAGCATTTGAAATGGGGTTAGTTCTTCATTACTTGCATCTTCTTGCTATTCTAAGCTGCCGGTTGAATAGAGTTCAATAAAAAGAGGCACATGGTGCTAAGCCTTCACTGACAGTATATCATCTTTTGCCCATTGTTTATAGCGCTGAACCAGATGTTTCTGTAGCTCATTTAGCCAGCCAAGAGATAATACACAGCAGCCGGTATTCTGTCTAACCATAATAATAATCCTGGTAATTAAGGACCAAACTCATCATTAACAGGTGATCGCGTCTGATCGACAGTAAAGGTTGTAAAACCAGTTTGATCCACGCCATCTCGAAAGCTTAAAGAGATTTACTAATTCGTTCCAGGACAGTGACAGGTCTTCGCACACGCAAGACCAATCTGGTCTCACCTATTAACATCTTTTTCAGTTAGATTAAGGCAAAGTTATTGGGTCGTTTAGGGACTAAATTCCTGTTTCAGCAGGACTGTGCCTCATGCTTAAAATAAGGTTTGGGTGGAGTCCTATTTTTAGCTACATACAAGTACAGATTGAAAGGAACCGAAAGGAATTTCTAATAAAAGTGTAGGATAGGTCTGTTGTGTTGTTTTAAGTGTTTTTAAAACGTAACCTGGTATCATATTGATACTCAATACAGTATATTAAATATAATAATGTAATGATATTTGTGATATGGGCGGCACGGTGGTTGAGTGGTCAGTACTGTCGCCTCACAACAAGAAGTCCCGAGTTCGATCCCCGGGTACTCCGGTTTCCTCCCACAGTCCAAAAACATGCACTAGGTTGATCGGAAATGTGAAATAGTCTCAGAAGTTCCCACCACTTACTGGTGGTTGTCGTCAGTCATCACTTGTCATCACTATTTTTATATCTTTCTTTCTTTTTTATCGTTTCCTCGCGGTAAGCAGCTGGTTTTTATTCCTGGTTCCACCATGGTGATTATCAAACACGCTGGCTTCAGCTTTACCTGCTGCCCCTAATTCACCCGCAACACTGGCTTGTGTGGCACGTTTCTAATCGACAGAATAATTGGCAATCAATTATGAATGAAAGGGAGCCACCTAACACACAGGGCTGCCCATCGTAACATCAAATTTTAATCATCAATCATGAGGATGTGTGAGTCTGCATAGCGGGGTCCTAATGAAGCACAGTCTGATGGGAAGTTGTAGCTCATGTTTGAACGGACGCTACGTTGTTCAACTCACTTCAATGCGAGACACGGATTCGGTTGACCTCCTGACTGACTGACTGCAACAGAGATCCTTGTTGTTTATTTAGCTGTATGTTTATTTGGAGTCTCTGCTTCACTGATTGAGAATTGTATGTGGTACGAGCTATTTTTGCCTGATGATGCAGAATCTAGCACAATGCTAATGTGGATCGATTTCTATTTGGGTCGATACAAATCTGATGTGAACTTTGCACATGAAAGCATGAAAGCCAAAACAGTCAAATTTAAAACAATCTTACATTTTAGAGGTCAAATTCATGCAAAACAAAGTTTATTTCCCGTGACATTTTGGATTGCAAAAGTTGCAATAACTTCTTCTGACCATTAGGGGGCTTTGTACTTTTTTCACCACTGTGCTTTTTACACATATAGGAATTATTCCTGTGCATTTAACCCAATCCGTGCAGTGAAACACACATTAGTGAACACACACTGGCATCATGAACATCAACACACCTCAGCAGATTAAAGAAGAAGTAAAAATGTTTAAGGTGGCGCGGTTGTGTAGCCGCCTCACAGCAAGAGGTCCCAGGATCGATTCCCGGGTAAGACAATCGAGGACAGGGTCAGGTTAATTGACGATACTAAAATTGTCGTCTCTCTCTCTCTCTCTCTCTCTCTGTGTATGCCTTTGTACCTTGCAACATACCTGACAACCTGTTTAGGTGTTTATTGTGGTCATCTAGTGTGTGTCCCACCATAACCCTAAATAGGATTAAGTGGTGATAAAACTAGATAATGAATGAATGATGATTAAAACGATTTAGAGAACATAAAGCAAACTGTTTTAATGTTGTTTGTTTTTAAAGTTTAAAGATCAGTAGATGTAGAATATGTAAAGTTCTGCAGGCACACTTCATTCAAAATTTTAATAATAATAATAATAATTATTATTCAGATTTTGTCATTACACATATACAGATGTACAAAACAATGAAATGTTTCTCTTCGCATATCCCAACTTGAAGTTGGTGTCAGAGCGCAGGGTCAGCAAACATACGGCCCCTGGAGCAGACAGGGTTAAGGGTCTTGCTCAAGGACCCAACAGTGGCCGTGTAGCAGAGCCTGGATTTGAACCCCCAACCTTTGGATTCCTAGCGCAACACTCTACCCACTAGGCTATATAAATTAAACTTTGCTGCTTGCTGATTGAAGAATTAAATCTGCAATCATGTAATTATTATTAGTATTGTTATTTATTCATTTTTATGCGGTTGGACTACACGAAAGATTCGGGGGAGATCTGGCCAGTTAGCATTTAAAAACTGACTGAATTATATGCTTGTTAAGTTTATTAATCTGTAAATAAAAGTCTTATATATATTTAATGAATTTGTCTGCAATTGTAAATAAACACACTTTCTCACACACTAGTGCAAGAATAAAACTATCCCAAGAAGTTCATGTATTTGTTTAAAAAAAATCATTTTATTATTTCATCCTACTTTCCCAATATCGTTTATATACTGTATGTTTTCAGAAAGCAAGTGAGACGTATTTTATTAGTTTATCTCAATCTGACATTTCCATCAGTATCTTGTACACTAAATACGGATCTTTTTACTCTAACAAGCGAGACCCAACCCATTTAAATACATGAATTGAAAAAAGAGTGCAAAAGCAATGGTTTATGTGGTGTAGGAGTATAAGAGGATAGAACGAATGGGAATTCAGACCTCCTTGCACGCATCGAGGACTCTCAGGAGTACGAGTTGAAGTCACTATGGTGCATAAGTCACATGACTGTGGTTGCTGTGCTACGTGCAGGTAAAGACCTACTCCCAAGACGGATAAGTAGAAAGAGATAGGGAGGATATAAATGCGTCTAACGGCGTGGTAACAATTTCAAGACTAATAGTTAATCCCAGGAATGAACTGATCTGTGACGTGGGTATTTGCGCACTTCCAAACAATATTAAAGTTAATATGGAATACCTATCGACCATTTGGCAGAGAAGTTTGGATGCTACATTAAACAACATTTGCATTAAGGGAATTGCATCATCATTTTAAAGCCATCGCGGTACCCGTCGGACGGCTAGCGTTGCTGCAATATGACACTGTTACCGGGAAGTCGTGCTGTTCAGACGGCGGAAGATGGTCAGTGCATGGAGCGTAATGGGAAACTTATGAGGATAAATGTCTGACGGAGTGTGTAACAGTGTATGAGAATATAGATAGTAATGCATCCACTGACCACATTGCTCAGATGTAAATGTCCATTTGATAACAGCTATCCATCCACTCCACAGACAAGACTGCTGCCTTTAGGCTAGATTGATTTTGGACTAATAGTTGTTGGTTATGTGCAGGCATTGACATGTGCTTTATAAACCCCCTCTACCCCTCTCTTAGGGTTACAGTCTTTTTTATTATCTTTCTAATCTTTTATTATATTCGTACTTGGTCAATTTTAAATTAACACTATCTCTTCGTCATGTTAAATTGTTAAACATCTATCTGTTTGTCTGTCTGTCTACCTATACATCTATATGTGTATATATAGTGGTGGCACAGTGGCTTAGTGGTTAGCACTGTTTCCTCACAGCAAGAAGTACGGGGTTTGATTCCCAGTTCTTCTGGGTACTCCGATGTCCTCCCACACTCCAAAACATGCACTAGGTTGAACATAGATGTGTAAAAATTGTTCTATAGATACACATGATCCCCATAGCAATACGGGTTGGAGAAATACCTGGCAACCTACTCCGTAAAAAGCACTTGCTGAGAAACTCAGGGGATCGGTAGCGGTCCACAGAGCACACAAGAGTCAACTGGAAACTGGTAAACACTAACTAACTAACCTCCTGAGTGCTGAGGCTAGGGCTGGCATAAGTTTCAGGCACGTGCGCTCATTACTGCCCTTTGTGTTTGTTCACTTCACGGATTGGGGTAGATTGTGTAGAAATAATTCCATTATGTGTGAAAGCAAGGCGGAGAAGAGTATAAAGCAAGGGAGAGTTATGGACCTCGAGCTGGATAACAATGGCAACCTGGTTGTGGTTGAGCTTGAACCAATGACCTTCAAAGTACTAATCCAGTACCTTAACGACTAGGCTACAACTGTCCCTTCAATGTAGTTGCATTTAAAATAGAGTTATTTTTAGCTAATGATCTACGCGTAATCACAGATTTCCGAGTACCCTATTAAGGCATGAGTGCACTTCCTTTTAAAAACAATTAAACTGAGATTTATTGCTGATTGCAGATGGCTAATAATAGGTGAAATGTACTGTATCACGATAAGCTGGCTTAGCTGACTGCACGAGAAGGTAGGACACGACGATGTTTAAGCTATTTTTCAATGTCATATTTACAGAAAGTATTTTCATTTAATATTATTTAATATAAGTTCTATTTTTACGAGTGGAATGGATACTAATGGGTCATTATTCTGGCTAATTACGTCTGAACGACGTTAACGAAGTCTACGTCTGTGAAAGGAAATGTTTTAGATCGACATCTGTCATGACCGTCTTAAATGAAACACTGCATGATGTCGCCGGGTGAAAGTGCTGCGTGGAAGAATGTGTTAGGTTTAGAACATTTAGCAGATGCTCTTTTCCAGATCGACTTACAGGAATGCTTGTCATAATCATATTCAGGACAGAAAGAATAGTCTAATAAAATAGCCCCCCCCTCTAATAAGTATAGCTTAGTAAATGCAAGGTTAGTTTCTATTTAAGCTCTTGTTAAAAGTGCATTTGTGTTTAAATGTTATAAAGGACACATATCTGTAGAAATAATAATAATAATATGACAGCTACTGTACAGCACAGATACAAGATTTGTAA
Organism: Hoplisoma paleatum; assembly: GCA_028565875.1. NCBI lineage: Eukaryota > Metazoa > Chordata > Actinopteri > Siluriformes > Callichthyidae > Hoplisoma > Hoplisoma paleatum. The sequence goes on from JAOTRQ010086273.1 coordinate 6,200, forward strand.
ATACAAGGTATTAGTGCTTAGCGCTGTCGCCTCCACAGCATTAGATCCTGTCTTCGTAGTGTCATGATGGCTTAGTGGTTAAGGTACTAAGCTACTGAGATCGATTCAAGCCCCACCATTAGATAGTACAGTAGTTTCCACTGTTGGGCCCCTGAATTTCAATCGCTCAAAATAATGTTCCAATGTAACAATAAGTTACATTGAAAAAAGCTGTACACTAAATGCAAATCAAATGAAAAGAGAAGTGATCTGGGACCGTGGCTTTCCACTGGGAGCTTTGGTTTCCTCCCACAGACAAAAAACGTACAGAACGATTGGTGGAGACCTGTGGAGACACTCACTTGTACTATTGGTACCAAGCCAGTATGGTAAATAAAAAAAGCAAATAATACTATCATCCGTAGGACGAGAGAGTGTTGGAACAGAGGAGCTTTAATGTCATTTCATGTTAGATTTTGATCAGATCATAACAGGGATGAAAGGGTGTGAGATATATAGACTAAAATAAATTAATTAATTTGATAGTAAGTTGGTTTCTATATATTTGAGTTGTATTCTATATATTCTATAATGTTTAATACATTTTGTGCAGTTTGTACAAGATTAATTAAACGTCTAGAAGTTTGTAGACATGGACTAAAAGAAGCAACTCGTATATAAAGCTTGGCTGTTTGAAACGTCCATGGTATCATCTATGGGTAGTTTAATGTCATGTTTTGGTGATCAGCTGCAGGTACGGTATGAGATGTCACAGCGACGTAGTTACAAAAAAGGCTAAAGAGATAAAGAACCCTTATTCACATTCACATCATCAGCATTTATCCGAAACTTTGATTTAAAGTGATTTAAAGAAGTGTGACAGTACCATTGTCTAAGCAATTGATGGAGAAGAGCAAAACAACATCAGCCTACAATCATTGGATTACTAGTCCGGTGTAGTAATTGCTGGGCTACAACTGTCTGTAACCATTGGTGTGGATCTCTTATAGATATAAACATTAGACACTTAGCCTAACGTAGCCTTAGGCACTTAACATAAAACAAAAACAAACTTTTATTTAGTATTTTTATTCATCTAGTTGTGATTTATGTGTCGAATATTGTGGATTCTACACCTCGGGTGGGACTTTTATTTTAAAATATAAGAGTTCATATTGCGCAACAAAGAATGTGTACATTCCAATTGCAGCGAGCAGCTGAGCTTTCCAGCCCCCTTGGGGAGTGTTTGTTTGTTGATTGGTGACTGTAGTTCAGCCATTGTTTCCACAGCTGCCTCGTTCTAGGTTTTGATGTTCTTGAGCTGACCTTGGGGAGTCAGGGCGTTTGGTGCTTGCTTCAAATGTTGGCCCAGCCGGGATTGGTATAGCCTGCTGGGCTCTGCTTGGTTTAGCTGAAGGATATGACTTTCGTAGGAGAAACATATAAGCCTATCCACAGGGAAGCTCGAGTATTCAGTTAGTCTTTTGAAAGACTGCAGTGTGACTTCTAGTTTTGTGCTAATTAGGGCATAAATTGAGTTTTTGCCGTCAGACAAAAAAAAAACGTCTGTCATTCTTTCCCCACCTTACTTTTGTTAGATTGTTTTGTTGGGGAGGAAATGTTTAGATGGACAATCTAATATCTCTCTCTATCTCTATTCGTCTATCATTCGTTTTCCCAGTTCCTGGGGTAGGATGTTAATGTTTGGAGCAGAGTTTACCGTCCGGATGCCCTTTTTGATGACAACCACCATTAAGTGGTGGGAATTTCACATTTCCGATCAACCTAGTGCATGTTTTTGGACTGTGGGAGGAAACCGGAGTACCCGGAAGAAACCCGTGCTGACACTGGGGACTGGGGAGAACATGCAAACTCTGCACAGAAAGTTCCCAGCCCGACCCGGGGATCGAACCCGGGACTTCTTGCTGGGAGGCGACAGTGCTAACCACTCAGCCACCGTACCGCCCTATATTATAAAAGGTCATAACTAACATTTTAACCAAGCTCACAGCAGATCAAACACACGCAGATAAAATCCAATGAGGACGTTTATTCATGTAGCACAAATACAAAGCACAAATACAGCGCTGGTACACGGGATGCAGCAAGCTCGAGGGTCAAGTCAAGTCAACTTTTTTTATATAGCGCTTTTTCCAATAGACATTGTCTCAAAGCAACTTTACAAAATGCAGGACGAACAGAAACCGCTGTCGAGCAAGCCGAGGGCAAAAAAAAAAAACTCCCTGAAAAAATTACAGGAAGAAACCTTGAGAGGAACCAAACGACAAACCAAAGGGTGAGACAAGAATCGGAAACTGACAAGAGAAACTGGTCAAATACCAAAATAACAATAAGAACCACCACTCGGTACGCATGGGTCAAATACGAAAATAATTCGCAACAGATGAAAGAAAAACACTGGTATAAATACTAGACAGAACAGGTGAGAATGATTAGCAGTCAGGTGACGAAGATCGCTTAGGTGTGTTCTGATTGGCTGGAAGAGTCTCATTCCTCGCTGAGGGATTCTGGGAAGTGGAGTCCATAGTGTTAGGAGGCTGAGAAGTCGGATGTGTGACAGTACATCCCCCCCACCACCCCAAACAGTCCGAGACGGTTGAGGAATGAGACCGGTCACGACAATGACCATTCCTAGTCCTTGCAGAGTCAAGAGCTCCTACTACGAGGTTGTCGCTGTGCTGAGCCGTAGTTCCCTTCCGGGCATGTCCTGCTTGATGTAAGAGAACGGAGCTGCCTGAGCGACCTTTGGGGCGACCCCTTGGACGAGGTGCTGGCCTGTCCGGGTGGCGTTGATGGTAGTCCTCTACCAGTCCCGGATCCAAGACATCTTTGGCCGGAACCCAGCACCTCTCCTCTGGTCCACAGCCATCCAAGTCAACCAAATATTGCAGGCCGCGTCATCTCCTACGGGAGTCCAACAAACCTCGAACAGCGTAGATCGGCGAACCCTCAATCAGAGGAGGTAATTGTTCGTTCCGAGAAACCTCATCTAGTGGACCTGGGGTAAATAGCTTCAGCAGAGACACATGAAAAGAATTACACACACGATATTGTTGAGGTAACTCCAACTGATAAGTGACCTCATTAACTTGTCTAATTACCTTAAATGGACCAATATTTCTAAGGCTTAAGTTTTACTTCCCTCTGATAATCTGAAGTTCCAGGTAGAGAGCCATACACGATCTCCCAGGGAGTAGATCGGGGTCTTTCTTCGGTGACAATCCGCCAGACGTTTCTGAAGATGTAGGACCCTCTTAATTTGCTGATGTGTTTGCTCCCAAACTTGTTGACTGCGTTGTATCCACCCAAGGTACATCAGACCAAGGTGCTAAAGGAGGCTGATAACCATAGACACATTGGAACGGTGTAAACAAAACGGACGCAATTTAAACGTGGAGTCGGAGCTTTTCTTGCTTTATTTCTGCGATCTTGCCTAAATATGTGTAACAGTAAAAATGGGAGTTCTGGGTAATGGTTGGATGTACCTTTAAGAAGGTAAAGAGTGAGTGAAAGAGAGAGAGAGAGAGAGAGAGAGAGAGAGAGAGAGAGAGAAAATGGCGGAGAACGGAGTGGGTGCATGGACGTAGTGGGAGCAAAATACGAGTGAATAAAGTTCAGATTCAAGAGATTATTCTCGAGACTCGTCACTTCCCACACTGACAGGCGCTACCCGGCACAGCCACGGCCAAGAACGAGATCCCGACAGGTAAGCTCGAGTGATCCTGGAAGAACCCATCTACTACGGTGCACGGATAACACGCGGCGGAAAAGGAGCATGTTAAATATGGATTTCTGCTCGATGAAATATGCTGATTTGCAGCAACTGGCCAAATGCGTTGGCTTAAAAGCTAACATAAAGTCATCTAAGTTGCTGAAAGCTCTAAAGCTGCATTTTGAAAAGGAAGGTTCTGAGAATGAACAGACTGAAAATCTGTCAAAGCTGACGGAGACCAAGACCCAAGACGTTTTTAATACTACTGTGGATAATGCCCGCCTTGTGCTCCAGATAGTCAATTCCCGTCTGGCAGTTGATGACTTCAGGGGGAAGTATTCTGTAACCAAGCTCAAGATCAGAAGAGATACAAACGACAAACCAAAGGGTGAGACAAGAATCGGAAACGGACAAGAGAATCGGGTCAAGTACCAAAATAACAATAAGAACCACAGCTCGTTACGCATGGGTCAAATACGGCAATAATTCGCAACAGATGAATGGAAAACACTGGTATTAATACTAGACAGAACAGGTGAGAATGATTAGTAGTCAGGTGATGCAGATCGCTTGTTCTGTGTGTTCTGATTGGCTGGAAGTGTCTCGTTCCTCGCTGAGGGATTCTGGGAAGTGGAGTCCACAGTGTTCGGAAGCTGAGAAGTCGGATGTGTGACAAACATATATAACTAAATATGAGTTATAGATTTAGAAGTCAGTGCGCTTCTTAGTTCTATAACTATTACATGTTTGTATGTAGTTATTATAATTCTACATATATACATACATACATATGTGTGTGTAAATATGAATACCATCACACAGTCACGCTCATCATCTTTGCTAACATCATCTTACAAACTAATTAATTACCACTTTTGTCATTGCACATTGTACGTTTATGTTGTTATATTATGCAGTGAGAGTTTAGTGGTGAAGGTACTGAGCTACACAACATTGTCATAGGTTCCACCCTAGTACCAAGTCTTCACTACTGGACCCTTGAGCAAGGCCCCTAACCCTCAAGTGACAGATATAATTATTATGAGGATTGTGCATTATGTACTTTACATATCCTGTTCTGCCTTCAGACCTCCAGGCTCACGGTTCGAACCCATTTACGATTTCGAACTTCCTCCTCGGTCGACACACACACACACACACACACACACACACACACACACACACACACACACACACACACACACACACACACACAC
>JAOTRQ010086284.1:0-21449 GCA_028565875.1 Hoplisoma paleatum
CAATTATATCGTATCGGCGGCAGTGTATCGAGATGCGTATCGAATCGACCTTAGTGGTGAAGATATACATCCCTACTGTAAATATAAAACCATATGAGTTTATATACCCCCCACACACACTCATTGGACACTCATTTAAATGATTGAATTCATTGTAATAAATAACTCATATATAGGAATGTTTGTACAGGTTAGGGTACAATTATGGGAAAACCCAGTTCAGCTCCAGCATGACTGTATGACTGTGCAAAGAGTCCAAAGTCCTCGAACAGCTTTAGAATGAACTGTAATATAAGGTGAGAATTTCTTTGCAATTAGCCACACAATGGTGTTCTTTTAAAAATTCTATTGGTGAATGATCCCATGATCTATTTACATTTAGAAAGTCAAAATTCTATTTAACTGGTCATTGCAAGAAAAAGCACAACCGTACAATTTGTCAAACACAATCATTTAGATCAACTGGGTTAATCTCCATTAAAATGGAGAGTTAGTAAAGTGCAAATTACTTAATCACATGGAAGTTTTAATTTGTGTAGTTGGTCTCTCTAATGTTAGATTTTTTGACAAAATAATAACTTCAAAATACAGTGGTACTCGTACTACACCACTAATCAAATGGACAAAATCATCAAAAGTGGGAAATCGATTATTTAATATTCATGACGCTCTTAGGAAAAATGTAGAAATACCAATATTCTACATTCTCAATGTTAATTAATAATTATGATCATCACCAAAACAAACAAAAATGAATCCTGTTCTTTTTTTCCAGGTGGTGAAAATGATGATCGTTGTCGTGGCGACATTTGCTATCTGTTGGCTGCCGTATCACATCTACTTCTTAATCACAGGTCTGAACAAAGCACTGATCAGGTGGAAGTCCATCCAGCAGGTCTACCTGTCAGTCATGTGGTTGGCCATGAGCTCCACTATGTACAACCCCATCATCTACTGCTGCCTCAACAGCAGGTATACACACCGTTTCTGTAATGCTAAACGTCCTTTCAGACAGAACTGAAATAGAATCGTCAGCATATACATTAAGGCCAGAATTCTCTATACACCTGACTGTAACTAAGATAAATAAACAAATTCCAAATCTATGGTCATTACAATGGACCTGCTTTTGTTCTGGAAAGGTTTTTTAAAAAGCATTCTTTTTTATCCGTGTCCATTAAGTTGAAAGAACATTTGTGAGGTCAAGCACTGACATATAATGGATTCCAAAAGAAAATGTATCAAGGTCTTCTGGGCTTTTTCTTTACAGTGTCAAACGCTATAATGCACCGCTGCCTTAACAACAGATAAATGACTCATATGGTTTTAGTAGAGTAGCGGTGAAAGCAAACATTGGTCCCTATAATTTAGAGTAAATTGTCAGACTCCGTATTACACTACATTCACACACAGATTTAAGGGTTTTTTAAAGATAATGCCACTTCTCAAGTGAGCGAGTTCTCACCCAGAACAATCTGTGCATATCATCTCCATTCTACATAAACTAAATCATACCACAAATAACATTCTAAATCTGGCCGCTTGTATTGAAAGCTCCTGCTCATCTTCAAGAACTCTTACACTTTACACGTCCTCAGGTATCTTGAGCTCCCCTGGTAGCAAGTTTCGCTCTATAGTTTCACTTCCTCAAGAGGTGGAAGATCTTTCGCTGCAGTCACTCATAAGCTCTAAAACGCTTCACAATAAACCCTGTATAATTGTTCTTTTATCTTTTCTAAATTGTCTAGAAAAGACTTTTTTTAATCAGTATTTTGGTTCTTCCTCTTAGGTAAAGTGACCTTGTGAGGGTGAATAGTGCTGTAGAAGTACAACTATCTGCTACTACATTTCACTGCAGTCATTAAAATAGCATTTGTATATTGAATGATTAACTAAATTGAAGACACAGTACACAGCACAGTCTGCCTTAGCAGATAAATTTCTACCAGTTGTGATTCAAATACTGTAAAACGTTGAAATAGTTACAATTGTAATAATGTTTTATTCAGTACAAATGTATTAAATCATTTCATTGCATTTCATGCATTAACTCATAATTAATTCATTCAAATGTTCACAAAGACATTTGTCAGCTACTCATCACAAATCGGCTTGATTTTGGTAACATCTCATACATTTCAGTAACATCAGTGCATTTGCTCAAAGAGACTGGGCGTCTATTCACTTCAACGGGTCAGCATGGAACTTTTTTTCCCCCATTAGACAATTGCCATGATTCTGCACTGCCCCTCATGACATTGAGCATCTCTGGGGAGTAAATGGAGCTGCGGGTGGGTCTGGACATGGAACCTCTGCTTTATCAAGATCTAGAGTACTGAATTCTGTTTGAAACTTAAAAGGCTTATACATGCAGCAATATGGTAAAAGGTCAATTAAGCATCTTAGCTCTGCTAAGCCTTTGAGAGGACACTGGTCAGGTTCTCGAGAAGACACATACTTGGTATGATAGGATCATGGGCCATTTTCAGGAAATGGAATGGAAGGCAGAATTTATATATAAATAAATGGACATATTTTATGATCTTAATCAGCAATAAGATTCCCCTCTTGGAAAGACCAAGGCTTCATTTATAGAAGATTATTTGTATTTTTACACTTCCTGTGTATACAGAATAGGTTGGGAGTCATCTTTAGAACTCATCACTCTTTCTTTGTTTTCACTTTACGTATGCCAGGTTCCGGGCTGGCTTTAAACGGGCGTTGCGCTGGTGCCCGTTCATTCGGTTGTCCAGCTATGATGACCTGGAATTGCGGGCGACTCGAATGCAAGCGACACGCCAGAGCAGCATGTGCACACTCTCACGTGTCGAGACCTCTATGATCGTCGTGCCCGAACCTACAGTGGGCTCTGCCAAACGAAAAAGCCTCATCCATCACCAACAGCAGATCCACAACGGCTCTCATTCCACCAAGAGGGCTCACAAGTACACGCCTGTTTGTGACCCACGTGAAGACTTCTGCTGAAGTTTTACAGTGTCTTGAACACAAATGTGTAAGGATTCACGAGTCATTTTGCACAGATGAATTTAATAACATGATTTGAATTCATTATTTGCCCGCATAATCATTCTTCTTGCTTGAAGAAACATTGTGAAAAATGCCCTTGACTAAAACGAAATGAAAGATTTGATGGATTGTATCTGGAATTGTATCAGTCACGAGCAATAGTGCATGCATAGATGTACGGTAATGACATTAGAAGATAACATTAATGTACTTATTGCAGGAGAAACGGAATGTGATCATAGAATACTCTCCATTAGTCTGTTTTGTTGATTTGTTGTCCATTAAGTTCAGGTATAATTACTCAATTCGCCACATTCACTGCCTCTAAAGTAAAATGGGCTTTAGCGAACTGAGAACCGAGAAGCAATGAAGTGCCATTCAGTCATTGTGATGATAGTGGAAGTTACTTCGTTTGTGTCTGTTTGTGTCTGTTATGTCTGTTTGGGATCAATTAATTTAAAAAAAATATATAGATTTTGTTGTTTTTACTCATAGCGCTATACACTGAACAACATCTAGTGGGTGATCTATATTAGGCAGTGGGACATTTTAATTCTCAAACTTGATGTTAGAAGCAGTAAATATTGGTAAACATCATATTTTGAGGATCAAGCATCTCCAGATTTGCACCTTCAACACAACCAGCTTATTCTGTTTTAGCATCGGACAGGCAACGCAAACGTCTTATAGCCTAGTCATATAGCTTACCTATTCCTATTTACATGTTTTATTGCAGATTAAATCTTTCTTGAAGCTGGAAATGATTTGCTTTAAGTAAACATTAACTTTATATTTTATTATGTCATTTTTTTGTTCTTTACAAATTTTGATCGTTTTTTTTCTTTTTGTGTAACTGGAGCTGCAGATGTGTGTTCCAAATGACGTTATTGCACACTAAAAGTTTGAGTTTTACTGACACTACCCTAATTGTTCCGGGAATGTCGTGTTTCATATGGGATCACACTTACCCATGATAGTGTGTACTATGATGTAAGTGTGCAATGTGCATTTACGTAAGTGCACGATATGGGCCGCACATATAATAGTTTTTACCATTGCCATGTTTTCATTCAGTATTTTTAATAATAACAATCTTTGAACAGTTTGCATTAAAGTTATATTAGAAGCCTTGAACATTTATATTTACAAGCCAATGATTTTCAGCAAAACTTCATTGTTAGATATTTAAATATGTATTGAGTTATAATTTCATTATTCTGTAGCAGTATTTTGTATTTAGTAGTTTGTCATTTGTAACAGCGGTTAAAGCTTTTTGATTGAAGATGTATATATAGGTGAAGAAGCTACTTGTTTGTGGTGTCTATCTTTGTGCAGTATTGTGGTTCTGTTTTAAACCATCAATCATAAATTGTCTACCAAAGGTACTCTGTTACATTATATTCGTATATGTAGTTGCAGCGATGCAGTTCATGACACACGGACTGATATTCTTGAAATAATACTTCATCTCCAAAACAAAATCCATATAAGTTGATAATGGATGTTTTACCTTATTGACCTCTGTAAAAATGTAATCACCCTGCAAACAAGTTAGTTTCTCTCGGATTTTCTTTTTTATTTGTCTAAGAACTTGTGAAATCGTGTCATTTTTAGACATTTTTTCACATTTGTGTTTAATTGTTTCCTATGGATATTTGACCTGTTCCCAAGCAATACTATGTAATGAAACCAGTAACTATATTTATTAATTCAGTGAAATCAAGACATGGGGTCTGTTTGCTGCTTAAAAACCTTGTGAGCTACTTGACATCATCTTATAAGGCAGGTTATTCAAACATCGATTAGACCCTGACGATTTCAGTTTATGCCATTTAAAACAATGGAATGATTTGGAACGGTTTGATAGCATGTGCATCTCCATCCATGTATTCAAAGAGTTAAGTTGAAAGCCCCAATTTGCAAATAAATTACCGTTGAACATGTAAAAACTGAGAATTTGAATGGCATTTGAAAAGAACTCTGGGAAGTCGCTTTACTAGGCAGTATTCGAAAGCATGTAAGAATTCATTCAGCATTGAGTATGTGTACTATGACATAACATACTGTCATAAGAACAAATGTCAAGACATTTGAAGTGAATATTACAAATATAATTATATCAAATAAAAAATGCAAAAAAGCAGTTTAATGTCCATCTTATGAGCAAATTATATTTAGTCCTGATCCTGACTGTGACAAGATTTTGTTACATCTTTGGTATTGTCTTTATCTTGTCAGGTACTAATGACTATATTGTATTGTAAGTTCTTTGTAACCCGTTCCCATTTCTAACACTTGGTAAATTAGATAGTAAATTAGATTTAAAATTAGCTGCCATGTCGTGATAATTAAATGAATGTGCGTCTGCTCACATGCTAAATCCTTAAACAAAAGAATAAAGTTAGTGCTGCCTTTTTAAAAATATGTAAGATGTAAGGGCTTTCAAGGGCCATAAAGTGTATGGATCATGATTGCATTATCTAAACCTTGTAGATGCGAGATGATTGCACACAAAAGGGAAGGTGAATGACTTTTAATGACATACTGCATGTGGTCTGAAGAACTGGTTTCAGTATCACAGAGAGTCAGATATTTTTTGCATATTTTTTTTATCATAACACAAGGCAAGGCAAGAGTGTAAAGTTTAGATGGATGGATGAAAAAATATATTTCATTTTATAATAGTACAAATAATTGAATAATATGATGATAATGATACAATTACAATCTGAAAAGTGTTAATCATATAACTAGAATTACAAGGTTAGACAATGGAGTGGATGAGTTGCTTAGGTTATAGGGAGATAATAAATCAATCTTAACCAGTCCAACAATTAAATAGTTCAAAGAAGTAATGTAGAGTCGAATGCCGAGTAAAAATGGTCCCACGTGACACTTTTGGTTCAGCTTAACTACTTAAATAATTGCTAAATCCCCTTTTTGTGCCTTCACCTAAGAATCCAGTGGTGGTCGGCTTTGTCTAAAATTGTTCAGTATATTATTTGTATTTCATGGTAAAGAATCCAGCCTAATTCCCTAAGCTGAGCCACAAAAACACATTTATATAGACAAAAGAACAAAATAGACAAAATTATCTATATGGACAAAAGAACATTTATATAGAATTTATAACTGTACCGAAATTATCTGCCTTTACATTTGTAACTTTACACTTTACCAATGAAGCAATATGGTTCAGGATTTATATCTGAAATATTTCAGTTATTATTTCTCTGAGGTAAATACAAACTATGCCAAATAATGCTGCAGATTGTCCCAATTGTGTGTGAAATTGAAAAACCAATCGAACATTGTGTTAAAAAATTGGTAATACAAAGAAATATGAATATCCTATTAAGGCTCGAAGTGCTTTCAACCAGAAGAGGTGAATTGTTCCTGTGGCCTCATCTGTTATGGATTCGTCTTAAATGAATTATCGTTGTGAATCGCTGCACATGTGCTCTGATCATTAACTGTTTAGTGGTGCATTGTTACATCCCTCCTGCACATCTAAATCTGGACTCCTAAAACTATAAATATACTATATATATAATATTTTTACTTTAAATATAATTATTAATTATGTATAATAATTATTCAAATATTAATTATTCACAGTCCAACAGTGGACTTCTCAATTTCAAATATCATGTGATTTAATCTTCAGTAAGAAAGGAAAGGAAAGAAGATGAAATATTTCAGATGCTGTTAAAAGAAAATTTTATTGATTGAACCACAAGAAAATCAAAAGTAGATGTTTTAATATGACAAATGGCCTAGGCAATTTTTCTAACTAATAACCCAGGAAACATTTATAAATGATTTTACAATTTGATTTGGATCAAATCCATGTTGCAAATCCAACCAAGGAATTATTATAACCCCAGGGACATGTTGGCAGCTAAACAGAATGAACTAAAATGAAACCATTATGCATAAAAAAGCTCATTATAAAAATCCCAAAGCTGCAATGTCCAACAGCTTTGTAACAAAACACAATTCATTTTCATCTCTGGTGTCCATACGTCATTGTGCATCAAGCATGTAGTCCATAATGTAGCATGAATAAGCATTCTCTTCACATCTGTGAAAGCTTGGAGTGTCTTTAAGAATATTTTGGTTCTAATGGCAAAACCTATTATCAACTTTTATATTTCTGATCCTACTGATCTTTATCATACAGTAAAAGAATACAATGGTTTGACCGCCACATTCAAATAAAGGTTGTGATACATAGTTTTGATGTCTAAAGCTGAAGGCCAGGAGCAGAGCGGTGTAAAATAGGTTTGTGGCTACATTGTGTAAATAGTTACTGATTTTTCTTTTGTGGTACATGGTTTAACAAATAGATAGTAAAGTAATTAAGTTGTTAATTAATTTAAATGTCTTATCAAGTACATATTTACATTTACTATGATGTACAAATGTATTTCGATGTAGTACAATTAGAGAATTAATCCTAGTTGTGCATATAAAATTCGCATTTTGATTATTTACTCAGCTGGGTCTGGGTCATGTTTACTAAGTTTTACGTTTGAAAATCAGATCCTTACTCATTTGGCATCCTCAAAACATTCTCATGTTTTCTTCATGCACCCGGCTAAAAGCAATCGGATTTCGAAATCTACTTTAACGACCAGTTTAATTTCAGCTAAGCAGTGATCTGAAGTCAGTAAAAGGACATAAATGTCAGAAGATAAGTCGAACCCTCTAGTTTGAATAAATAAAAGTACTTGTGCCCAGGAGTTTTAGCTTGTTCTTGACCAATCACATGGATAATTTAGGTGTAATGGATTTATTTCTGAATGGGAGGCAACCACCTGTGGCTCATAACTCTTAACCCATCGCACAAACACGATATGCATGCCATATCGGCGTACGCAGTACATGCACCACACACGTGAATATTTTTTTCTTTTGTTTTTCCACAATGTGACTAAATCACATTGCTATTGTGTTTGAAGTGTGCATGATTTGCGTTAATGCTATTTAATTTTATTGCAAAACGTTTACTTGATAGAACCATTGAAGAATTACTATTATGTGTAAAAATATTGAATATAGGCATTTTGAAAAAGTAAAAGACATGATTCACCAGACATGAGTCACTTCGGATTTTGTGGGCTGATTGTGTTCTTTTTCGGTGGTTTTCTCTTTCTGCTCACAAATCGATGAATGTTGTCAGTTTGCCGAGGACTGATGGCCGATGTAGGAGCCTCCTCCGTTATCTTCTTTACTCAGACATCAGCCTACAAAGCATTGATTTTGCACATTTTCCCCATCTGAATAGAATCCAAACAAAAATCTGTCAAAATTTTTAAATGATGCCACTTTGTTTTACATCAGTCTTTTACATCAGTGTTGTTTATTAGCAAGAATGTTTTGATTGATCTTGTTTCCAATGATTCACCACTGCTTTCACATCATTGAATGAATGTTATAAAGCTTCGAGAGGCCAAAAGATGAAATCAGGGGGTTCTAAATCCAAACTAACAGCTTTATTAGTCATGTCCTTACATGTATAATGACAATATGAAAGTGTGGATATTTCATATACTAAATATGATAGTTTTAGCTGGTGCTTAGTTTAAAAAAGCTGGTTGCCTGAATAAACAGAAGCAACAAATGGGTCAAAAAGAAAAGAACGTTGAACTAGTTAATTTAATGAATCTATGTTTGAATCTGCACCCATTCAAAATTGCCCCAGGTGTGCTCAAGTTGTAATAAATATCAGTTGATATTTTGGAGCATTTCAATGGGTCGATGTCTTGTGCCCTGGCATTCTCTTTGGTTATTTGTTGCTGACTGGAGGCTATATGGCTGTTAAACCCTTCACCCACAGATTAATCTTTAAGTGCAGTTGCTTTTTAGTGGTCAAGGGAGACCTTGTGTTTTGGAGGTTGCATTTCAAGGAGTAGTAGTCATGTTTATCTCCTTTATTTACAGAAAATGCTGTTAAAGGCCAGAACTGGTGCAGCTCTGTAATGCAACAAACAACTTTGCAGATTATACATGTAATTATATACATATGGCAAAATACAAAAAAGCAAGATGCTTTATTTGTTAAATCTATACCAAGATCAAAATTAATCTAGAAATACAACCACTGTAAATATGCTGATGGGTGATATAATGATACATTTAATATTCTGTTATTGATTTATTTTATGGTATGAACTTTATGAATTGCACAATACTACACAGTTACTACAACATCTGTAGGCTTTAGTGTGCAAATCACATAATATGTTCAGGTTACCTTCAGATTCAGGTTCATACCAAAAATGGCAAGAAGATTCTATAATACTTACAAATATAAAATTAAATTAAATATATTCAATTAAATATTAAATTATAAATTATAAATATTAAATAAATTCACTTGCATGTTCTGTTGGTCATAAGGTTCAGCATTGTGCATGATGATGTTTGTGTGCATCTGCTTAGCTGTGGAAACACTGGCACAGTTCCAGACAAGGATTGTGTTAAAGGCAAGTGTAAATAGGGGAACTAGCCAAAGAAATGTGATCATCCAAGCACCATGCATGTACAAAAAGTAAATGAATTGGGTTGTGTTGAGGGGAAACATAGAATTTTAGCCTCTAAGGAGAATTCAAGCCCCTAAAATGAAGGAAATTGTGGGTACATGGAATTATTGTGTTTTTATTCACTGTTGTGTACTGATGTACTGATGTACACAAACATGGAAAATAACCTGTTATACCTCATAAAATCATACTGCAGGATAGCGATTTCATTGTGCCTAAACTGTATTTATATTAGTATTTTTTTTATCTGGGACCTCCTCTCTGTGCTTTTGCAAAGTGTAAAAACAAGCTTGAGATTATTTTACGTCTCTATATTGAAATGTAAAATAAGAGCTGTACATAATTAAATGTATGAAAAGCTAAAGATAATTATAGTTAGAAACATATAATGTCATTTTGTGAAAAGCATTTCATGTTCAAGTTTTTTTTGTACATTAGATGTTTGTTTTTTTGGTAAAATAACGGATTAATAATATGCTTTAGAACAGGGGTCACCAATCTTTTTAAAGCTGAGGGCTACTTTTGGGGTACCAACTAATTAACTAACTGGGCGACCAGTTTGATACACACTTGTGACTTCACAATAATAATTATATAATTAATTATAATAAATAATTAATAATTATATATTGTAGCGTCCGTGGGTCGCGTGGAAAGGACGAGACGGATGTAAACAAAAGTCCAGTTTTATTAACACCTTTGGATAACTCGCGGTTACGTTTCCACCATCATTTTCCTCGGAACTTCGCCCGGAACATCGGAGCACACACACGCACACACACATGCACACACACACCGGTTCACTCCCAAAAACTCTCTCGCTCCCTACACACCTGAACTAGGTTCCTCCCCCACACACACGAAGCGGAATAACTAGAACATGTGAACAGAGACTCATAACATTAAACAAACACATAACCCATAACATTAAGCGATCGCTACAATACATTACATAGACAGTCATTTTCTAATTTACACCAATGCAAGTGTGATTTTAAAAAGAATAGCGACAAAAAAATTAATGCAGCTCACTGGTAAGTGTCACTATAATGAGCTGTTTTTAGAACAGGCCCGCGGGCGACTCATGAGTTCTTGGCGGGCGATCTGGTGCCCGCGGGCACCACGTTGGTGACCCCTGCTTTAGAATGTAATATGAAAATGATTATGATAATTTTTTATGCATGAAAGAACAGTCAGCGTCGCCTTTTTGCCTTTTAATTTGTTTGTGTTGTCTGTTATTGTTCTTGGAACCATTAAAAAGAAAGTCTAAGAAACTGATCTCAATGAAGTTCGTACATAAAAAGCAACGTAAAGCAATTATATTATTTAAAGTGAATTGTATTTAGAAATCATGCACTTAATAGTTCATGCAGCCATGATGAATATTAGACAAACTCTGTTCCTGCATTACACAGACACTGTGATCATGGTGCAGTTCCTTTTTATTGATTTATGTCCCTTTTATGTATGTATTTCTATTTAATGCATTTGACTGCTTCTGCATCATCTTGTAGTGATTTTATTTGGTTGATGTTATTTGTATGTATAAATCATATTAATGGTGTGTAACTAAAATAAATTGTACTTAAATCTTTCAGATTAAATCTTCATCTTTTCAGATTTCCTTTTTTAAGGTGTAGTTATTGATGAGCATAATGCACAATCATATAAACGGTAATTTGTTTAAGATATATATATATATATATATATAATTGTGATTTTCACCAAAAAAAAGTTTCTAATCAAAAGCCTGTCAGTAGGTGAGATGTTTCTGTCAGACTATCATGCTTGAATCACATTCACCTTTGAAATTGACCCAATTCACCTTCAAATTTAACACACATGTTGTCCCTGGATTTTATGAGACATTCCAATTCATCTTGTTGTTGAGATTAAGCCTCTGTGCACCAAAGTTCTATTGTATGTATTATTTTTATTTTTTTATATACTTTATATATCCCCGAGGGGAAATTGCAGGTTTTCGCATATCCCAACTTTTGTCTGGAAGTGGGGGTCAGAGCGCAGGGTCAGCCAATGTACAGCGCCCCTGGAGCAGACAGGGTTAAGGGTCTCGCTCAAGGACCCAGCAGTGTAGCGGAGTGTAGCAGAGCCTGGATTTGAACCCCCAACCTTTGGGTCCCAGCCTAATGCTCTACCCACTAGGCTACACTGTCCCTTAATATTAATTCTAAAAGCTTAACTTTTTCAAGTTTTTTCATATAAAACTCAACACCATTTTGTTCCCTGTTGAGATATAACAAAGAGTACTGTACTTTACAAAACTGCCTAGCCGAGAGTGAAAACAAAAGGACGTTCTATTTATATTGAAGTGTTTAATGATATTGTTTTGGTGTAAATGAAAACGGCACATTTGAATTTTTTAAACAATATTTAACATTTTATTTTCATTCATTTATATTTTTTTGTCCCTTGTCCAGTTGTGCAGTTTGTGTCCAGTTGTTTACTTGTCCCGGGATTTCACAGTGGCATTGTAGATAATTTAGTAACATCATATGCACACTATAGAAACTTTATATATTGTATTTAATCACAGCTTCTTCTGGAAAATATTGAAGATGAAGGATTCTAAAAATAATATAATAATATTTAATAATAAATATTAGGGGATGCAGGATTCATATTTTGTTCTAAGTCACCATGTTAGAAGTTTTGTGTGTATCTGTCTGTATCTGTGTGTCTCTAAAGGCCAGTTCATGGTAAACTACAGTATCAGTTTTTTCGGACCTTGGGATTTCTGGTGATGTCCGGTCCAGGGGTGACTTCAGCCAGTTGGTTTAGTCTTGCTTGGTCTTGACTCAGGACATTTAAGTTGGTAATAAGATAAAACAGTTAGCATCATGCCATTCAAACCAATGGAATGAGGCGGCACAGAGTGCTAGCTTGTCAGATACCTTCTTTCTAGGTTTACTAAAAAACATTTTTGCTAACAAACCAAATTGGCAAATAAATGCACTAGGACAAATTTATATAAATTAAACATCTTTTTTTATCTATTTAAATTATTTACATTTGCCTTACATTTGTTTGGATAGCTGCATGTTTTGTAACCAAAAAAATTGCATGTAAATTCTTAATTGAAATAAATCATTCATAACGCAAAATTGTTAATAAATTAATTAATGCAGCCGTGGCCTGATGATCGGAAGGTTGCCGGTTTGTTTCCCGACAGTTGACATGTCACGACTGAAGAGCCCATGAGCAACCCCAAATTGCTTCCCGAATGCTGTAGCTAGGGCTGTCCACTGCTGTGGATCTCTGTGCTCACTGCTATTTTATATTTCACCATAGCAGTACAATAATGCACAATTACAACCATGATAATTGCTATAAAGTTCTTTGAATTAAATAAGGAGATTTTAGTTTTTAGTTCAAGATCCTTATCAAAATGAAAAATAAAATAATACAGGGGTGTTTGCTATGTTCTCTGCCTTGAAGTATTGCCGCCATGCTGTAGTTCTTGGTAAGCGGGAACTTTCAGTATCTCGGAAAAATGAACAGACTTCATCGTCATCAAATCGTCTCCATCATGTTTTGTAATAAATATGTTCAGAACACCGAAATGTTTTGTTTTGTGTTTATCTTTCTCCTGAACATCCGTGGAGTTGCTAAATTATGAGATTGTTTATAAGCGAAATAATAAAATTCATAAGTATTCCATAAAATACTTGAATATATCAATGTTAATGGTTCAAATAATGTCAGGCTGAATCCTCGGCCCTCCTGCACACTTTCACCTCACTGAATCTGGACCTCTGGTGCAAAGAGTTTGGACACCCCAGCTATATAGAGTTCATCTTTTTCTTTTAGTAAAATAATTAAACTCGTGTAACGTGTAACCGTCTTTAAGTGTGTAATCAAAATGTAAAACATGATGATAAAATTGGAATAAAGATACTAACGAAACTCACATGGTACACACATGCTATAGAAGGTTTGTTGTGGTAAAGTGCTCGTTATTATTCAGCTCCACACTGCATGTCATGTCTCTGAGAATACAATCTGACTTCTGAGGAAAGAAGGTAGAAAACTGAGCTCTGGTGTTTTAGGGTAGAGATGGTATTTACGCTCGCAATGCATTTAAAGTAGTCTCTCTCATACACACGTTTACACACACACACACACACACACACACACACACACACACACACACACACACAGGCACATTAATACTTCTCTACACGGCTGAATGAGCACCATGGTAGCCGACGCTATGATAAAATATCTCACCTGGATGATCAATATTTTAGCAGATGTGAAGTCAAAAATGCAATTGTTCTGCATGATGCTGAAATAATGTACACAAGGAGGAAGACAAAGCATAACATTTAGCTCTCCTCGAATGCCTCTCTCTCTTTATTCTTTAGACTATGGCTAGCACATGTGTATTTGCACACGGCTCTGTATGTCTGGATAGATCTGCACAGCTTTTGTGAATCTATTTAATATTTTTTACTTTATTTTAAATACCCCACGGTGATCAAAATGCACTACTGACGGAACGATAGATCATTGAAACATGAGCATGCAGTGTATATTTACTAATCTCAAATAATTTATTGAAACAAAAGTCAACAACAGTGGTATGTGTACCCCAACACAAATGGCCATGTCTCAGTCATTTGTCCTGCACCCTTGAGCATCAATTATAACTTGACAATTACATTTAAAGCTTTTAGCTAATGCTTCTCTAACGTGACTTACAAATACAAAGGAAAATCATTTTCTTGTGCAATCGAGGGCTAAGAGCCTTGTTCAGGGGCTCAACAGTAGCAACCTTTGAGCTTCTAGCCCAGTAACCACTAAACCATCATGCCATTGCTAAGCTGACTGGGGCCAGCAAATGCCTCGTGGTTAAGGTACATCACTAGGTATCTGAAAGATTTCTTACCTAACCTCACCAATGTTAGGTTGCTACTGTTGGGCCCTTGAGCCAGGCACCAAAGCTTTAATTGCTCAGACTGTCTAATATAACTGTAAGTCACTTTGGCTAAAGTATCTGCTAAATTCTTAAAATGTCAATCTAAATATCAATAACAACAACATAGCCCACTCTTCTTCATTGGCGGATCTCAGGTTAGTGGCAGTTCTAGACCCTTAAGGCCAGTGGCAATGTTAGAGGGGCCAATAACAGGGGTTCTCTAGGGGCTCCTTTCGAATAAGGTGAATTTCAGTGCAGTTAGTTTAATGGTTTTTGCCGTACTTATTAATACGTAGAGCTCAAAGTGCACGATTTGGGACACACCTATAGTGTTACTGGACATGTCTACCAGACAGTGGAGTCATTATACATCCGTTTTATCTTTTCCTTCTTTTCATTTACATGCTGACAGATAGATTTATGTCCACAATCATCACATGTAGAAAATGAAAACAAGGAGCAAGTAACGATGTTTATGCTCGTCTGCGTTTCACCCATAGGCGCCCGTACTGTGTAAAAAAAAACAAAAGACTTTCTAAGCATAAATGCCAAAACTCATGAACATTTGATTTGTTCGATTTTTGGAAGTATTTGCGTGTGATACACATCAGTATAAAGATTTTGTGAAATGTGTAAGTAGATAGCACTATAAATCTTGATATATTGTAGCCACACTGAAGGCTTTATAGTTTGTGATTTGCATTTGACATTTATGGTTCTGTGAATTAAAAGCGTTATGAGCAAAATGATCGTAATCTTCAGAATGAGCCGGCTTCTCTGACAAAATCAAAATTAAATCTCACTAGATGCGAAACCACAAGAACAATTAAATTTGACTCACAGAAAAAAAAAGTAAATATGATATGAAACCAAAAATAGAAATACAAGATACTACACAGATTGAATAACAGATGCAAATATGATACTTGTGTGATTAAAACCTAAATAAATAAATGAATTAAAATTAAATCGACTTTGATTTTATTGCCCATTTCACTTCTGATTTTGTGTCTGTATGTCTTCCGTTGTGAAGAATCTCTTCTTGCATTTGAAGAGAACATTGTTACTCTATCTATTTATGCCATAAACAAGATGTAAACAGTCCCTGTGCTCATTTCTAAATATATTCTAAATAAATATTCAAGTAATCAGAATCAGAATCAAAATCGGACTTTATTCGCCAAGTATGCGACATATACAAGGAATTTGTTTTTGGTTGCAGTCTGCTTCTTGTCTTTGTAACTGTAATCACAACTAAATAATGTGGTGCATTATGGGTATCTTTGACCAGCTAGTGTAAATTGGTTGTACACTACATTTTGCATGGCGTTGTGAGATTACTTAGACACAGACATGGCCTGGTGATTAGAGAACTGGGCCAGTTTGATTCCGAGAGTCAAAAGGTCACGGGCCACCGACCACACCGGCTACATGTGTTTACCGCTGCCCCCTAGTGTGTGGTGCACAGTGGGGAACAAGTATTTATTTCTAAATTTTACATTTGGTTTGACATTTCTATTAGATTGCACTGAAATTCTTTCACTACACTTTCTGACATTCAAAAACACAAACATGGCTGCACCCCAAAAAGAGTGCACTATATAGTGAATAGGGTACAGTTTTGGACGAATCTAGTGTTATTAACTTTATTGGTTATAATGTTAAGCCTGTTGTACATAATGAGACATTTTTGACTCTTATCTTCCTCTTCTGTTCTCAGTTTCCTCAGCAGTAACAAAATTTCCATGGTGAGAAACGGCTCTTTCTACGGCTTACACTGTCTGGAGAGGCTGTGAGTACATTTGCACTTTTCCACGAGCGTTAACATGTTGGAAATCCTTTTGATGTGTTGGCATAAAGTGCTGATTTCAATTCTGCATGTCAAAAATGTTCTGCACACTCCGACGAGTACGCTTTGTAATAAATGGCATGCTCCAATATCAGGCTTATTATTCTTTTAAATTGCAGGGTTTTAGATCTATGTTTGGATTAAATTGTCTGTTAAAACTATTTTTTTTTCTGAGGAAGGTGTTTGGCCTGTTCGTAGCTCTTCTGATTCAAAAATGTGAGTCTCTAAGACTGCATTTTCAAAAACAGCAACTTGAATGGAAAAGACAAATCAACATTTAACCCAACGTAAAAAAAAAACCCACCAACAACAAAAACACTGGATACATGGATAACGCACAGACGCCGTAATCTACAAGCTACACTGAAGATCACCAGACTAATACTGATACCACAGAACTTGCAATGAATTAAATTAAATAAATACTCTTTGGCTGAAGTGGTGTTTGCTGGAAGCTTATTTAATGAAAGATCCAGATTGTATCATTTGTGGCTAACTCGACCTGGGCATGCATGGTTGGCCGTATTGATCCACCCCCCGTCCCGGGTTTTAATTATGCCCCATCATTCGGCTTGGCACGCTGACATTACGAGGCGTCTTTCACAGCAGCTATTCAGGCTTTTTGAACAGACCGCTTGTATGGGGATTGCCTCGGACTGTGAGACCTTGCAAAAATAATGAGAATAGTGAAGACAAAGGCTAACATGTGATATTTGCTGATTTAAATGCCAAACACCAACATGAGGGAAATGTGAGAGACGAGCATCGTTCCAGTTGGTGGGTTCTGGAATGCGGGGGATAATACGACACGGTGTGGTAACACCTTATATTTAGAGTAATGCTCGCTGTAATCATTTCTGCACTTGTTTTACACAATATTTATACACAAGACTTTTTTTATCTGAATTGTTGCCTGTGTTTGTTTTTTATTTGTTTTTGCATTATTTTTTTTCTTTAGTTAATACAGTTGAACTACAGTCATGAATTATTTATTAAGATGTCCAACAGTGAATGTTTTCCAGTAATGCTTGATAGAATTTGAAAACCAACTTTTTTGAATTTGTTTTTAAATGATAAAATATTTTATGTGGATGGTTTGTACCACGGTTTCCTGAGAACTTTAATAGTTTGTAACATACTAATTAATTAATTTGATAGTATATGATAGTATACTTTGATAGTGAATAGTTTGACAGTGAATGTTCAAACCGTGACCCTACATAGGATTAAGCGGTGATAAAACATAAAAGATGGGACGAACATGACCAAATTAAAGTAATAAATGTTTTCATTACAGTTAAAATGTTTACTTACTTATTAATAGTATCAAAAATGTAATAGATAAATATCTAATACATTCTTTGTTGAAAGGGGCACAGTGTACTTTGAATTATTAAAACATTGACATTAGTTATTAGAGTCCTTCCAGAGTACACTGGGCTGTATAATCCATCCATTTCGACTTAAGAAGCAGGGGAAATTATCTACACGAAGCAATTTAAGGTTTTATTCAACAGTTACTCATCTAGAAATTCTATTAAGAGAATCTGTGAAAAGGAAATTTCACTGAGAGCTGAGAATAGACGTTATCTACGTATAAAATATATAAATATAACGAAATCTTATTGAAGTCTTATTACTTTATATGATTAAGTTTGATTGAGTTGACCATTTTAAAAAACTGGATCTTCATTTTATGTGCTATGATAGCACACCAGTAAGGGTACAAGACTGATAATCGGAAGGTTCCTAGTTCAAGCCCCATCAAAGTGCGCTGCACCCTTCGATCTCTTAAAAGGCCTTTAGTTTCATTTGCGAGTTGCTTTGAATGATCTCCCGTACGCCGTAACTCTTATGCTTCTGCAGGTGCAAACATCTGGTCCAGTGAGACTTCACACGCATCAGGTTGTGATTGCCAGTACGTCACAGCCACAGCCAATTGCTGTTGGGTCTGTCTTTTCAACAGCAGGGGGCATAAAGATCTAATACACTCTTTATTGAAAGGACCATGATGTACTTTGAATTGTTAAAACAGTTACATTAATTATGAGTCCTTCCAGAGTTCCAGAGTACACAGGGCTGCATAATCCATCCATTTTGACTTAAGAAACAGGGTAAATTATCTACAGAAATAAAGACAGTTCCTGTATCATTTAAATTGATTAATTAATTAACAAATTATTTGCTGGATGAAATGCTGTAGTAAAATATTTAGGTCTGTAAAGTAACTGTAAAGGTCCATCTTTGTCTCTCCAAGCTTGAAGCAATGTATCTCTGTTGTTTAGAATTTCAAATATTCTTTGTGCTTCGTGAGGAATTTGTCAATGATTTTGTCAACAATTTTAACCCAAATAAAATTGAATTTGAATGTGCATTGACATGACTATTTTCTAATCTTAAAAAACTAGAAAGTTGGAAGGTATATGAAATACATTACTCCGGGTACTTTCCTCCCACAGTCCAAATACACACAAGTAAGGCCAACTGATGTGACCAAAGTGTCCATGACTGTGTTTAATGTGACTTGTGTAACGTTTGAAACTTTGTGTGATGAATGAACATTGACTGTCATGACCCGGGGCTTAAAACATGACGTTAAAATGCTCAATAAACAAATCAATAAGTACTTTACGATATATGTTAGAGTACTTAGTAATTATAAATATCAGGCAGCAGGAGCAGTATGTTAATGTGGCCTCGTTTACATTCGAGGTCTCAGTGTAATGAATGTAATCATTGAATTTTAGTATCAGATTCATTCCTCTGCTGTGTGTGATGGATTGTGACAGAAACACGTTGAACACGTGGGAGACGGGTTACAGATTTAAGCTCTCACAGCTTGGACTCGCACCAAGAGAAAGCAGAGACGGTCACAAACGGGATTTAGCTTCAGCTTTGAGTTTGATGAAGGCGAGTGATATTTACTGAGCACAAATTAAGAAAACAAGAATATGGAGAGCTGCCAAACTGGAGGTCAGAGACTGAGCTCCGATAACTATATCTGTGTCTGATGTGGTGTAGATCGTTTTCTTAGACACAGTGGTATCCATTTTAGTTTTTTATTTAAGATATTTCAAATATTTGTATGTTTTGGCAAACAGCTCATCAGGTTCTAGAATGTAAATTGGAAAATCATTAGTTTAATAAACCAAGATGCATTTTTATAGATAGACATCAGGCACTGATTTACAGTTCACTATACAGTCTGACCAATTAAGGCTCAAGGGTCCAACAGCAGCAACCTATCATTGGTGAGCTTTGAACCAGCATCCATTAGATTACTAGTCCTGTAACCTAACCAATAAGCTAAGGTTGGTCCTATGACCAATAAAACCCGGGTTTGCACCTATGAGGCAATTCAGTATCTCTAATCCACCTGACTGCATGACGTTGGACAGTCGGAGGAGAACAGAACTTCTAGAGGAAAGCAACACCGACATGTAAAGAATATGAAAGCACCACACCGAAATAATTCTGATGACCAGGCGATCAAAACCAGGGCCTTTTTAATTATTTTTTTTACCTACATAGGCACTGTGTCGCCCCTTATGTCCATTGATGTATTATTTTTCAATTAATTAATACACATGACGGTTTCCTCTTACAGTCTAAAGACATACAGTCAGGTTAATTAGGGCACTAAAATGTGTGTGTGTGTGTACTTTGCAACAGATAGGTGACTTGTTCAAGTGTTTAGTGTAATCGACCACAGTGACTTTAAATAGGATTAAGCACTCGTAAATCTAAATCATGGATAGATGGATGGACGGATGGACAGACGGACAGACGGATTATTAAAATGCTGGGAAATGCATCACAATTAGTTCAATTTGTTAAATGTTGTTTTAGGTTTTAAAAGGTGCTGAAACTTTTTGAATGATCTTTATAAAATATTTCATTTAATATTTCATTCATAGAAGCCCCCATAGTAGCATCTGATTCACTTTTACATTAATCATTTTCCGTTAAACACATTCAAAATCTTGGGACTGAGTTCACAAAAGAGAGTTTTTGAACGTGTATGTATGTCACAATGAAACACCTCCAGCAAACCTCCAGCATTGATAAAATCCTCATTGATTTCTCTCTATTTCAATTAAAACTCACATTTCTTTTAAAAAAGCATGCACTCATTGTTGTAAACTCTCTGGAGGATTCTGATCATTCCGGACCCTGAATTTAAACACTGCGCTCTTGATTAATCAGGTATCACTCTGACTGAGACTGTCACTTGGACTTTATCAGTATTCTTTGTTCTACATCAGCAAATCTCAGTCTGAGCAGTCAGTCAATGAGACTCTGTCCTACCTCGTAAGCTTGTCGTTTTTGGCTGGAGTGCTACTATTCATCCACATGCCTTATGGTCTCCTTGAAAAGCGACTGATGGATGAATGAGTGAACTGGAGATATCACAGTTCGCTTTACATGAATGATAATAATGCGCATGAATATGAATGATCGAGGTTTATCGGCTAGGAATAGGAATCCATGCCAGTGAGCTAATACATACACGGTTGATTGGTTTATGTGCTAATTGTTTATTAGTATAAACGAGTCTTTGCCATGGGCAGATGGTGGAGCAGCAGGAAGTGTGTGTTGCACAGACCTAGACTGGATTCGCTTTTATGATTGTGGAGTGTGTGAAGATTGACATCATTTCGTTTATGTCAGCAGGGTTTCACTTGGTCCTTTTTTACTCATACCATCTACAGATTAGTGGACCATGGAAGTGGATCCTCATTTAGCGAACACCTCTGATAGCGAGCGATTCAGATAACAACAAATAATTTCTTTAAAAATTTGCCTCGAGTAGTGACGAAAATTTCGGATAGCAAATACGGATAGCTACGTCCCCCACACGCGACCAGCATCTCAGACCGAGCGTCATTCTCGCTCGAGACAGTTACAATCAGTCATTCTTTATCTTTATGCATTCTTATTTAGTGATTTCTGTCCTTTATTTTTATTAATATAGCCCTCAATCATGGCTCCAGAAAGTTTGTGTTCAGGTGTGTCAAGTCAAGTCAACTTTATTTCTATAGCGCTTTTTCCAATAGATATTGTCTCAAAGCAACTTTACAAAATG
>JAOTRQ010086285.1:0-11126 GCA_028565875.1 Hoplisoma paleatum
TTTTATCTTGTCCACAAACATGCACCTTGGAGCGGCTAATCTAATTTCATTGTAATGAAAATTATAATGACAATAAATGCGATTCCATTCTATTCTATTTTAAATTCAGAAGCAATGCTGTTCTAATGCTCAACATTTAGTATAACGTTCAGGTTTTATTTCTTTATGTGAGCGAATGCCTGTCACCTGTGTGTCGGTGCATAGGAGTGTGTGTGAATTCTGGTCCTCGCCCCCCTCTTTCTGCTCTTCCCGGCTGGCGCACCTGTTCCAGATTCCAGCATGATCAGGAGGAGTATTTTGGTTCTAGAACATGCCCAGTGCATTTCCCTGTTCGCACACTCTGCTCAGCCCAGCTACCACACCAGCACCTCCATCCTGCCAGAGTTACGGGCATTCCAACTGTCACACCAGCGCCTCCAGCCTGCCGCATTCCCGTGCATTCCAACTGTCATTCCAGCGCCCCCAGTCTGCTGCATTCTCGTGCATTTCAACTGTCACACTAGCGCCTCCCGCCTGCCCTGATCATGCCGCTCCCTGCGGTCGTACACGACGTTCGGACCCACCTGTAGCTGACCACTGAGCTGACTCTCTTGGGTTCAATAAAATACCATTCAAACCGCACATCGTTGTCAGCATAGTGTGTTCTGAGTTTTCAACTTATTCTTACAAGCCTAACAGTATTCTCTGGGCACTATGGAAACCCCAGCAATACATTCTGCAACAGCACCTGATGTCAATTTCCTCTTAGCCCAACAAGCGGAGCAGCTTGTACATCATGAACGCCTTCTGGAAACCATAATCGAGGAGAATTAAACCCTTACCAAGCAACTGGATGAAGTGGTGTGCTTATGTGATCAGGTTTCTACGAGGTCAGGTGTTAAGATTTCAGCTTGGGCTGAAGCTAGCAATACTGGTTTGGGATTTCCCTGGGGCTCCTACCAGGTCTTCATGGCAGATTTCAAAACAGTTTTAGATTTTTCTGACCACGCCAGCCGGACGGTACTTGCATTGCCACAAAAATTATTGTCCCCCCTGTCTGCCTTCAACTCCCACCTCACATCAAGATTCACTCAAAATTTCACGTCTTCCAGATCAAGCCAGTACTCCACTCCGTCCTCGAACCCCCCATAGGGAACCCTCTGCCTGTCCGCCTCATTGATGGCAAACCAGCATATACAGTCAAGAGACTCCTTGACTTTCGTCTTAAGGAGCGGGGGTTCAATAACTCATGGACTGGGATAGTTATAGGCCTGGGAAGTGATGCTGGATACCCCGTTTGGACATTTTTGGACCCTGACCTCTGAGCTAACTTTGCCGGGTTCAATAAAATACCATTCAAACAGCACGTCATTGCCAGCGCAGTGTGTTTTGGGTCTCCAACCCATTCTTACAAGCCTAACAGTATTCTCTGGCCACCATGGAAACCCCAGCATATATAAGTGTACAAATACATGTTTATTACTAACTTAAATATCTAAATGTTTACACCGATTGTCCAATACCATATCCAGAACACACGCTTAGAATGTCCTGGAAAAAAAATCTGGAATTTTGGGTGTCATGGCTTGCTAATATCATGCACAAGTATAATGAATGAAAAAGTCTACAGAAACATTTTGTCTGTCAATTTCAAGAAATATGCACCAAAACATATTGGAAGATTCTTTATCATGCATCACCCAAAACACATTGCCAAAAATACAAAAGAGTTAATCAGGAGTGAAATGTGGACCATTGCCAAAAATACAAAAGAGTTAATCAGGAGTGAAATGTGGACCATTTTAGACTGATCTAATTAACTTTCAGACTTAAACCCCATAAAACATGCTACTTACTCCATAAAACAACACACAAAGAGGCTGTTGTGAAAACCTGAAAAATGTATTACAAAAGTAAAATGCAATTATTGGTGTTAGTGGGTCACAGTCTTGATTATATGGGACATATTATGCCTCTTTGGAAACAAATTAAAAATAAGTTCATAAAAAAATATTACCACAAAGCTCTTTGCACAAATTTACTCTCACATAAAGACTTATTACTAGTTAAATTCTGGCCAGTTTCACCCATATTCTGTTTGTGCTGTTGTATGTCATGTTTATGCTTATAAGCTGTTTCCAGAAATGCTCTATCTTCCCCGTGTTTATCATGGTTAATAAACGTTTAATAAATGTGGTGTGTCGATCATTTACGTTATTCCACCATTGCTGAGATCTGGGTTAGAATTGCAGTGTTTCTAACAGCCAGTTGGGTCTTTACAAAGACATTATTTGGAGCTGCTCTAACCTGATGAATTGGTACCCAATCCATGGAGTTATTGCCTTGTTTTTAGTAATTTTAGGTGGAAGCCATGTTGTAACTAAACAGGATGAAAGTAAATTAATAAGTGATTTAAAAAACTTGTAACTTTAAGGTATTTTCGGCTAACTTTGGCTGACAATTTCTTACCTTCAGAGTTTTGTTGTACATGTGTAGCTCTTGGCAAAGGCTTTCCAACTTGCTACGGGCCAGTATGCCACGGCTGTGTTCAAACTGAAGCTTGTCTCTCTGTTCAACTAGTTTGTCTTGTCTTTTCTGAAGTGACTTTAACAGTCTCTGCTCACCCCTCTGCCCCTGTAACTACAAAAACATATTGTCCATGATTAAATACTTATAAATATTTGCCAGTAAGTAGAATCAATCACAATGATCATAAATAGGCACAAGTACAAATGTGGTACTGCATAGTCGATCTGAATTTTTAAAAAACTTATTTAATAATAGAAAGCCTAATTTGTTCTGCACTTTTTGCACTAAATTAGATGTTGACCATAAATATATGTTGTATATATATTTTAATTAAAACGAAAAGTCCAAAAGGGTGGTCGTGGATCTGAAGCGCTTATTGCGATCTGAAAGGTTTAGGAACCCCTGATCTAGCACAATGATATCAATGGTTTTTAATACACTTGACATGACACTGGGATGCCTCTCACTTCTTTTGAATGTACCCGGGGTTGTGTGGCATTCATTATCCGGTTCCAGGGCACTGTTCACAATGACACATCAGTGTGGGATGTGACCAAAGGACATCCACTTCTATGCCTTTCAGTGACTTTTCCAGTTTCTCTGTATCTTTGTAACAATGTGCTGATGACACTCTTTAACATTCTAAGATCAGTGACTATTTGAAGCCTTATAATATTGTGGTATGTTGATAAATTGTTGATGTTTTGGTCTCATGATGTAAAATGATGACTGTTTAAATACCAATTTCAATTGAACCAGAAAATGCATTGGTTAAATTATTGATTAAAAACCTGTTGTGGATATTGCTGATAAGTTAGTTGTTTGAGAACAGCAAGCTGTGCAAAAAGTACTGAAATATTAAACAGCTAGACATTTGCAAAAGTATATAAAATCTCATATTTAGTTCATTTGTAAAAGTTATTGTAAGAGTTAGGCTTGTGTTGGAGTCGGTCTCTGTGGCATGCAAGTGTTACAGATAGTATTTTAGGCAGATTTCTTATGAAAGATTCTTATAAACTGGGAGCATGCTCGAAAAAGGAGGCACTCCCAACAGCCAAAGTGGAGCCATATACAATCTTTGTGCTAGTTCATGTTGAACGCCATCCAAGCACATCACACTTTGTGCAGTGGTTTCACGTCGTTCACATCGTTCTTGTTCCAACAACCTTAGTCTATGTTAGCCTTTTCTAATGCAAGTAATAAAGCTCCTGTTTATTTCATCCATGTAGCGTGTTTGAATTAATCCCTTTCAGTTGGGCACGCTGTTGGTTGGAGCTGGCCGTCACTGCACCCTTTCACACTCGTCCTAGGATACCCTAGGTAGGATAAGTAACAGTCTTGTTCCCTGTTCCAAAAGATGCAGAATCTGCATTGTTGTGAGTTGTGTGCCACTCATGCTGGGGTTATAGCATAGACCCGTCTGTGTCTTGGGGCTTCTGCGAGCACACACATGAGGGCATGCATCTTTCTGCAATTGCCCCTATTCTGTTCATGTCTGCGAGCCCAGTATTAAGGCGTCTTTCACCCCATGTACATGTGGTGGGAGTCCAATGACTGCTTTAGGTTGCCCCATAGGTACAGCGAATAGTTTCCCACATTTATAGTGGTTAGTCAATTACCACTCTGGAGATTTAATTGTTAGTTGCTGCAACTGCCTTTCAGGTATGGGTTTGTTCCAAATTATCTGTTTGTTCTTTTTTTCCTTACAGGTCCTTGAACTACTATTGGTGTAGTGAGTAACATATGGTGGTCTAAAGCCGAAGGCCAGGTTTATATCTTTTATTCATTAACAAGTCTATTTACAGTATTTATACTTTAATAAAATTATTTCTTTTTGTTTACTCCTGTGTTTAGAAACCCTTTTTCTACATCATGACAGACTACATTTTTTTCATCTTTAAAAATATCAATACCTATAGTGAGTAGTGTATATATTCTTGTAACTAGGCAGTTTGCCACTGAGGTGTTAGGTATATATATATATACCCCATATCAGTGAAACAGGGTAGGATTTGAAACTAAGGCTGAATAGTACTGCAGCATAAAAGGAACAAACTGAAAGAAACTACAAAATAATGCTCAGAAAAACAAAATTAACTCAGCGTTATCACATCTTTTCAACATTGCAATGATGTTGATCAAGTAAGGCTCAATTTATGTTCTAGTTCAATCTAAATCTCTTAATTAGACTTGAAAGACTTGGCTACAGGGTTGGCAGACAGTTGGCTAAACTCAAGCTTTTCTTGATCTTTTTATAGCTTTGTGCAGTTTTTCAAAATCTTAAAACCCAAGCATTTGAAAATAATAAGTGTCATTTCTGTTTGTTTTTTTTGATAATGCATGCCTTTATAGTACATTATAAATGTTTCAAGCTTGCCGTCAATAAGGCAAGTAGTTTTTTTCTTGTAGCTAGTTTATGTAGCATGAATTTTAAAATTTTTACTTGTGTATAATATACTGCATCAACCATGCATCAACCTCTATACTTTATAATCTGTTATAAACTTTTATAATCTGACCAGACACTTACCAGCTCAGCATACTTCTTTAATACCATCTCCAATTTTTCCTCTGGTGAGTTAAGCTCATTTAAAATTTGCAGTAGGTGTGAAGCATCCTTTCCTATACGTAGACAGACATGTAGAAAACAATTCAACCAATTGTATAACAAGCAACCTGGGTTCTGCGTTTTCCTACAATGTATGTTTATTAAATGAGAAATGCACAAGAACATACAGAAAGATATTAAGTCCAAGTTAACAGCATTTAGCTGCTTCTAACTAGCAGCTGACTCCTAATAACTGAACTGAGTCTGCGCATGGCGAGTAAGTCAGTCTGTTGAACAACCAATCAGAAATAAGAAAATATATATTCATAGAATATCGTTTTTGTGATTGCGGGGCAATGAGAAAATTTATTTCTCTAGTTGTCCAGATCTTAATATTGACTATTCAAGTGGCAAGTGGCAGTACAGTTACTTCACAGTAATAAGGTCCTAAATTCAAATCCAGGTGAGATTTGTCATTTTTCTTCTGTCAGTTTTACTTTTCTATCAATTAATATATTGTATTAATATCGTTTTTTTTTCTTTTCACAACACCTAAAGTACATTTACATCTAAAATACTTCTTACCAAGTCTTTCAAAGAGCATCTCAACTGTTGTTTCATTTTCCGTATTGCTTGCTTCATTGTTGCAAGTGATCTCTTCTTCCAGTATCTCTTCATCTTTCTCTAAAATAGATATTTGCTCCTCCATCAAATTTGTTGCAGAACCATATGTGTTGATTATGCCTTCAAGCTGCTTCTTAAAGTCCCCTATTGGGTCTGCATGTTGTTCGTCATTATCAACAATTTGGTTACTAGCATCATTCAGTGGCTGAGAGCTGCTCTCCATAATCTAAAAAATATAAAAATTATCTGTGACAATAATTAAAAATAATGAAAATGTGACCTTTCTTTACAAAGCATTGCGAGCATAGTAGTGTGATGAGAGTAAAATGTTGTTCGCAAAGACTTAACCATGCAGGATATTTACAAACAGGCCACACGTTGGTAAAATTGCATTATAATAATTAATTGTTTTTTCTAGTTAGTGAACTTTAAAATCTATATAGCTTTGGGTTTGACTAGTTTACTAAAATTATATTTCAGGCCACAGAAGATTGGGTTTCTGCTGAGTTCAAGTTCTCTCAATGTTTTAATAGGTGTTGCGCTATGCTATCTATTAAAACGCATACTTAATAAGACAATGCTTTAGCTGCAGTTAATGTTCTATTAACACCTATTGCAATGTTCTTAAAAATTTTATACAGCATTTATTACTATGCAGCTAATCTGTGCCATCATTATAGGAGTCTAATTGTGGTGAATCAAACCCATGTTATTGCATTATTGATTAAAATGCCAATTGTCAAATGTCCTCATACTTCTGTTCATGTAGTATTTACAAAAAAGTTAACTCACTAATATGATAAATATGCCAAAAACTAAAGAAAGGCAGCATAATAGTCATCCTACTAATATAGGAGAATATAGAATTGCATAAAATAGAATACAACAAAATTGTAAAACATTAATTTATTTCCAAATTCATCAATTTTTTTTTTGATCTTTAGTTGATTCCTGGTTGAATGAACCTTGATACATCCATATGTTTTTCATAACCTTATCTTATTGCCAAATACCTCTTATCAGCTTACAGATCCTCCCCTTTTCTTTTCCAATCACCATTCACCATTCATTGGAAAGCCACATGGCACCTGTTCAAGAGCTACAACTATTTTTGGAGCTTCCAAATATGGACGAGCTGTTTCTTATTCAAACCATGTACTTTCTAATATTACTGATGGCATTGTGCAAAGTGTCCTTAATGACTGCAACCTTCCAGCCAATGACAAGAGATATTTGTAAAAATAATAATTCTCAATCATTTATCAACGACCATTAAAACATGCATTGGTTTAGTTTATATTTCTTATTTTACCACTTTTATTTTCTGCCTTATATATAGGCTACAACTTGCTTACATAAACATGCTTATTTATTTATTAAAATGTAGACAGGGTTATTTCTGAGTACACAAAAACACCCAAAGTAACACTGTTAAACTACTTTACAATGACCACATGCATCAGTTTGTAGCATTTAACTCTTTTACAATAGAAACATTTACAATCTCTACTCACAGGATATGTAGTTCTCCTGTCCAGTGAAGAAAAGAGGATAATGGCGCAGTTAGTCCAAACATACAGAAGAAAGACAGAGAGAGGGAGGGTCCAACAGATAACAGCTGTGACAGAAAAGACCCCTAAAATAACTACTCACTGACACCCAAGACCAATGGAGTGACCTGCCCTGCCTGAAAATAAAGTCTGTCATGACATTTTCTGGTGTTACTTAAGACTCAGAGAGATTTTGTCATTTCAGCTACATACAAATACATTGAAATGAAATATTCCTACAAGATCATGATGCAACCCAGAACACAGTACAATAAATAAAAACCGTATAAAAAATACAAAAATATACTTATAAAATAATCATTTCTCATCTACTAATTAAGTAATTAAGAGACAAGACAAGAAGTGTTACATGAGTGTTATTAGTACATGATAACCCTGAGATGATATAACAAATAAAAATAAAGATGCAAATATACGTGTGCTAGTTGCAAAAAATGTGCAAAGATACACTCACAGTACTTCAACAGTAAAGATATCTGGTATAAGTGCAAAATGTGAATACTTTAATATTGCAATATAGTTTTGAGTTATACAGTCTCAGCATTAAGTTACATGGTAGTCTAATTTTTGTTTTGTATGTGTTCAAATCCCATCCTTCATTTTTTTTTGCCAAAAAAACATTTTTTGTTCATCAAGTGTGTAAGTTTGTGTGTCAGAGTTAATCAGTGTATATGTGGGTGTGTCAATCCATGTTCATGTTGTGTTAGTCCAACATATGTATATGTATATGTAACTCCATCTTGTATGGGTTTATGTGTGTCAGTCCATCACGTGTATTTTAAAGTCCATGTAGTGTGAAACCATCCCATCTGTGTGTGTGTGTAGGAATGATGGTGTTAATTTATGGTGGTTAATTTATGAGAAGGCGCATCAAAAAAACCAAGCTCTGCTACAAGCTCAAGGTTTCTCCAACCATGATCCAACCAGACGCATGTGGCAGTGCATTTAGGTCATAAGTGAAAACACCCTAGCAATTTTACCATGATTACCGCTTATTTTTATTTCCTATCTTGCAGACATATAACCCCTCATACTTATTCCTATAGACATCCACACTGCACTGCGCTAAAAAAATGCATGCAAGGCTGCTGGTCCAGATGGAATTGCCGGACATTTGCTAAAAACGTGTGCAGAACAGTTCACTGGTGTTTTTTATGGCTATCATCAACTTATACCTCTCCCAAGCAACTGTACCAAAATGATTCAAATCTATATCCATTATAACACTTTGAAACAATCAAATCCGATGTGCATAAATGGCTACTGCCTTGTAGCACCCACACCAATTGTAATGAAGTGCTTTTAGCGACTGGTCCTGGCACAACTAAAGGGATGTCTCCCATCACTACTGGACTCAATCAATTTGCATACTGCAGTAATAGGAGCACTAAGGATGCAGCCTCATTCACACTATATTACGTGCTGTCACATTTAACTAATAATAATACATATGCACAAATGCTGTTTGTTGATTTCAGCTTAGCTTTTAATATTGTAATCCCGGTCGTTAGTCACTACATGTAGTAATCTTGGCATTGACTCACCTATTTGTTACTGAATTAAGAGCTTTCAGAGTCTATTTATCTACTCCCTTATCATTTAGTACTGCAGGACTGTTCATAAATCAAACTCCACGATCAAGTTTGTTGACAACACCACTGTGATTGGCCTCATTAGCAATAATGACGAATCCGCCTACAGAGTGGAAGTAGAGCACCTTGCTATCGCTATTCTAGTGCCAAGGAGGTTCTATGCAAATCCTGACACCAAAATATATTTACTAGTTTATACAAAATGTATGGGTCTTTTTTGGTGGTCCTTTGTGGTCAGAACAATAATACGTATAATACAATAATACTAATTTACTATTAGAAGCTTGAGAACTATCAAGAGGTTTCTATAACATATACTGTTATCTTTAAATAACCATTCATTAAAAAATTAACCTGTGTACAGTGATGCAGTGATGTTTTAGAGGCTACGTTATTAGACTAGAGATCATTACCAAAGTCCAATTACCACCAAGTTACAGCTGTGGTGCCTTTTGAGAAAAAAATTGATGATTAGATTTTCTCCAGATTAGTGTTGAGTAGTACCTCCAGGATTACAAAGGTCAAAGCTGGTAAAATGCCACAAGTCCAGAAAATCATAGAGTGCAGCGAATTTCCCACGAAGTTGAATAGGCAGGAGCAAGCGACTTGAAACATTTTTGACTCAATGACGACTTCCTAGATAATCACATAGATGAAACTATGCACGGCTGGTTTAGACTCCTGGTTTAGATCCTTCCTGCCCATTTTGATTAATTTAAAGAGATTGTGGGAGCTTCAGAGGAGCAAAGCGAACATTTTCAACAAGACATAATGAACATCGTTACTAAGGATAATATAACGAGTATTCGGTTATCTTGTTGGTGTTTTTCAAGTCTGAATGGTGATCAGTTTTTTTTTTAGATAATCAGGAGCATGTCCATAAATACACTGGTGCGTGAGAATAGTGGCCTTGTATTGGTGCCTGGCAGATACTGACACCCAGTGGAGTGAACGTAGAATGGGAGTGATATGTTCATATTTTTGCACTCGAATTAGGATCCGAGTGGAGCTGTTTTGAATGGACTGCAGTCTCTGCAGATTTTTGCTAGAGATCCTAATGAGAAGAGCGTTACAGTAATCCAGTCTGGTAGAGACGAAAGCGGGGATCAGTTTTTTAGCATTCAATGAAGTAAGGGACGAAGTTTGGCAATATTTTGCAGATGATATAAAGATATTTTCCTGAGCTGCTTAATATGACTGTCTAAAGATAGATGGGAGTCCAATTTTACACCTAGACTGCTAACTGTTAAGGTCATTAATAAATGTTCTGGCCCAAAAAGGTAAGACTGCTTATGGAAGAGGACCGAGTTTGATTAAATGTGCCAAACTGGATTGCTTCAGTTTTGGCACTGTTGAACTGTTTAACTGGAGGGAATTATCCTAATTATGTTTTGTTTGAAACCATAATAAAACAAATAACAAATTGATAAAAATGTTTATATTATATTTTCATTATTTATTGGTATTGTTTTAAATGTATTTAGGTTTGACATTTGTACTAATTTCATTTTATAAATATCATGAAACAACCTTTGTTGTTTACTCTTTATGTAATCTAATACATGCAGTTTCACTGAACCAAAGGGGGCATTAACAGGTTTATAATTTATACTTGAAGTCAAGTTTCAAGATACCACTGTATCCTTTTTTTGTTAATCATGGTAAATAATTGTTATAATTAGATGATATTTATTTTAAGTTATATTACATTCTGTCTTGTTCCAGAACATCGTGTGTTCATGAATACACCAACTAACTGAATATGCATAATTAAATATTTTACATGTTATAGGATCCTTGTTCATAAAAAAACATTTAAAACAAATGAGATGTTAACAGTAGTATGTATATTTTCACAGCACTACCTGGATCCTCTTTCACTGTCAGTGTTTTTAAACATCAGTACATCTAAATTGACTACTAAAGTGGTTGCTCTTGTAAAATCTTGTGAAAGAAGAGACCTGGACATTGTAAAATGTAAATACATAGTAGTCTAAAGTTACAGAAGGACACAGAGGGTGCAGATTTAAACATTATAAATACATTTATTGAAATAAATACAAAGGTCAGAAATGTTGAACAAAAATGGATCAAAGCTGACCTGAGGCTGGCTAATGTGAACAAAAGCAAGTTGGTTCTGAGCAGAACAACAGATGCTCAAATCCCAGTTCAAGGCACTAACACTCCACCACAGTTAAGCTAAAGCTAGGGTGACCGAGGGAGAAAAAAGAAATTCTCATTAAATTGAAAACTCACACGTCAGCGTTTGGCACCTAATTATAT
>JAOTRQ010086295.1:0-11126 GCA_028565875.1 Hoplisoma paleatum
TTTACTATGCAATCTAAAATGGACTCATTTAAAAGTTTATTTATGGTATCTTTAAATTTCTAGTGCATGTTAAACCACACATTGGGGATTACACAGTGTTCTTGTTTTAGCATTTTTGAGTGCAAGACTTTAAAATGGAATAGTAGTAATGCATGCCAAGAGACTTTTCAGACTATGTAGAATTATCTGACTGCCAAAGTAACAAGTTTGTAAGTACTATTTTTCTGAATGGATCTCACCGCTACATCCTTTATAACAGTAGCTTATAGTCAGATCAAGATTTTAAGACATCACTTTCTTAAGCTCTGACATCCATTTCTGTTGCTCTGTTTCTATGAAAAAAAGAATTAAAATAACACAACAGTTTGAGCTAAAACTTGGTAGATGGACATATTTGTATACATAAGTTGCTTTTTATTTTATTTTTTATTTTATTAGTTTTAGCTTGGTTACATATCTTAACCTTGGGCTATATTTTAATCTTTTAGTTGCTAGGTTGATGTTTCATTTGCAATGGTGACCACATGTACATCCATCCACCCCTCCCTTTTAACATATAATAACTTGCAACACACTTTCAATTATCAATGTAATTTATATTTAGTACTAATGTGAGGTATTGTTTAGATGTTATAATACATTAAAACAAATAAACAAAAACAAAAAAGCACTACCTATCATTATAATTGTTAGTTGTATTCATGAGAAAGTCGATGCTGTATTTGTTCCAGTGTGACTTTTCGAAAGCTCTGTCAGGATTTTTGATCTGTCAAACATTGCTTTGGTTTTATTTAAATGAATTAAAAACAGATGCTCGCTGGTTTTAAACACTCGTCTGCCACATTTGTTGGATTCCACTGAGCCTATAAATCCATTCATTACTTTTTAGCTGCTGTACAGTATACCACCATCCTTTCTTTTCTACTGTTGCATTTATCCCTGGAGATGATGCAACACTGCTGAGGAGATGTGAAATATAAACTGGCATCTTTCACTGCCACGAAATATAAACCTATTTTTTGTTGCTTTATTAGTTATCTTCACGATATTATTATCACAAGCTCATTGTTCAGAGAGAGTTGCAGTGAACAAATCTTTCACTGAAACAAAAAGTTGAGGTAATGTGCTGGTCATCAGGTAATGCCAGGCTATAAATTCTGCCGCATCTAGGCCCAGGGTTTGTATCATGCAAACATTTAAGTGATCTAGTCCTTTCACCTACCTGAGGCCAAACCTAGTCGGCTTGAGGCTGACGGGCAACCGAAATCCTTCCTGTTGGCACAGCTGGTTGTCATCAAACTCACCACTGGAATTTTGTTACTGAACTGTGTTTCTTTGATGGATGTTTAATTGTGCTTTTCATTATTTTATTTTGTAATTTATTTATTGTAGTTTAATTATATATTTATTAATCAAAATGTCATTTAAAGCACACAGGAATGGGTACCTTAAGCCAGGTTACTTTTAAAATTGTATTCCTCATAAACATATGTTTTTGGCATTTTGTAATTTATAAATTAATATAACGCTGCTATTTACAATTGTGCTTTATTTGTTTCCACGCTGACAAAATGTGAAACATGTAGCTGAGTAGGGCCAAGCTAAAGCAGACGCTGAGTGCATTATTACATCCATCACATTACCCTTAAAATTATATTGTTAAATTATAGTCTTGGTATGTTGGAGAACCCTACCATATCCATATTTCTGCTTTTAATCTGCAAGAGCCACTGAGGCAATCGCTGGGAATTAGTTCTACATCCAGAATTTACTTTTTTTTAAGTGCCTGACCAAGTAATCTAAAGTAAACACTACTTAAAGTGTTGACTAGTGCAGCAGATTGTGCCTAATTGAATAACATTAGGCATAAACAGAGAGAAAATATCGCTTCAGCTCTGCATATTCTGCATATTCTGTGTCCTCCTATAGTATTTTTGTAATTTCTTTTTTCTTTATTTACATAGGGAAGAATTTGACCCAGGTTAAAAGGGAAGAGGATGTTTTTCCTTTCTCCAGGTATCCACTGATACAAACAGCTCCCTGTTCCTACACTAGACATCCCAACAAAGACTGTCATTGAGCAAAACTTCCTCTCAGTGCTCAACGCTTCTATTCTGCAAAACCGCACAGTCTGCAGAGTATCAGTGCGGTGCAACCAAACACCATCATTTAAGAGGGCTGAAACCGAATGAGTCTGTGGTTGTGCACAGCTGTTTTTTTAACTGTAGTGGAAAAAAAGCTGCATCATCCCAATGGCTGGTTTTTGCCCTGTATGATTTGTGTCCAAATAGTCCAAGACACAGTAGGCACCATCCAGCCATGACTCAGACATGGTTTGACATAATGATATGTTTCTTTACAGTTCTAGATCTTCTTGCTTTCATTCCTGCTACTGTTTGAAACACAAACAGTATCCTAAGATGAGATGGCAGTGTTTAACAGCTGTCTGGTTCTAAATAAGATATTCAAATGTGCTTTTGCAATTGCATCTGTTTAGTGACAAATAAAGTAACAAGGCTTTTAGCAGCCACAGGAAAAATGCCATGGGCCCAATATTGAAAACTAACATTTTTAAATATGTTTAATACATGTATAACGTATCATTTGCTCATTTTGATGATTTTTTGCAGTACACTAAACAAGACTGAAGTCAGAGGGTGATGACATTAGAGTCACATATCATAACAGGAATAAGCACATGGTAATGTCATTCTCATCTGACTCTGGACAATGCCTCCATGTTTAAGCACATCTGTTCGACTGATGCTTCTGGTTGACAGATGACCAACTTCTAAGTACAGTTACAGTCAAAAGTCTGCACACACGTTATCATTCAATGTAAACTAAATAAGCAAAGTAAACCAGAATACATTTGATTATTCCATTTTTGCTTTAATGACAGCTTTGCACGTCACTTTTTCATTGGTGGCGTCATGATGTAGCCACCTGGAATGGACTTCCTAAAGTCTTGAATGAGTTCCCAGAAGTGCTGAGCTAAATGAAAAGTCCAAACGTTTGACTGGTACTGTATTTTTTCATTACATTAATCTGTGAATTATTACCTAATGGTTGAGATAGTAGTCTAGTATAAAAGATGCTGGTTTAAACTTTACCACTACTAGGCTGCCACTGTTGGGCCATTGAGCAGGGCCTTTAACCCTCAATTGCTCAGACTGTATACTGCAACTGTACTGTAAACACTTTGTATAAAGTCGTCTGTTAAATAATGTAAATGTAAAAGTGAAATGAATCTTGAATGTTGTATTGTCATAGACTTAAAGAAGCGCACATTCTTGTTGCAATATGGGATTATTTAACAAATAATGACAACTGAAAACACTTTTCTTTCCATGAACATCAATGCAGCTTCATGCTTTCATTTATTCACTTATGCTTTTGTTAGTTTTAAGTAATCACTCACTCCCGTTAATGCTTTGTGTGGTTCTAAAGACCAGCATGAAAGACTTCCCAAGACACCACACGAAGCACATGTCACGTGCTCACATGAATAACTGTATGTATATAGTAGTATATTATACTACATATGTAAATAATTTATTATGAATCTTAATTTCATAATCAATACCTTATCTTGCAAATAAAAAAAATGATTACCCAAGTAATATTATTAAATGATAAATCATGTAATAAATACTAATATAAACAAGTGTTATGAAAAACAAATGTTTAGCTAGGGGCTTTCAGTACATATGCAGCATATTGACAAAATTGATTGGGGTAAAATAAGTGATTTTGTTAAGCTGTTGTATAAAACATTTTATGCAGAGATTATCTGATGGGTTGGTGATTGTGTACTACCTGCACTCTAAAAGCTAAAGTATCTCTCAGTCCACACAAATACAGTTTCATGAAGTAAAATTCCGCAAGATGGTAGGACAAACGTACAACTTCACTGCACATACACTATTGAAGTATAATCCATAGTGTGTGAACTGAACCGTAAACAAGTTTAGCCAAATCTATTAAATTGTAGATCATCACCAAATCTAACTCTCCATACTGCATGGATGGATGGATGGAAAGATAGGAGGTTCCTTCAGAAATAATGAATGTACATGATACTGAGACACTTAAACTTACAGATCTGCCATAAATGTCACATTTGAATGTCATCCCACATAGAACATTTTCAGGAATAAAATTAAAACTAACCAGAAAGCAGCTGATATGATTTAAATTCCAAAAGTTCTAATTCATAATCAATCACAAAACTGCAGGCAACTGAATAAACAATATTTAGTACTATTTTTATTACCACAAACAATAAATGTTTACAATTACACGTGTATGCATCTATGTCACTGTGTGTTCCAGCTAGTGTGTGTGGTAAACCTTTAGATTCTGTATAAAGTGTAATTGCAACAGGAATCCAACAGATGTCAAACATTGGTTTTAGAGTCTTAGATTCAACAAATTCCCTGTTTTTACATGTTCCTCCAATTAAATTCAAATAAAATTCCAAATTCCAATTTTATTTGTCATTACACATATGCAGATGTACAGTACAATGAAATGTTTCTCTTCGCATATCCCAACAAGTCTGGAAGTTGGGGTCAGAGCGCAGGGTCAGCCGCAGTATGGCGTCCTTGGAGCAGACAGGGTTAAGGGTTTTGCTCAAGGACCCAGCAGTGTAGCGGAGTGTAGCAGAGCCTGGATTTAAACCCCCAACCTTTGAGTTTACAGCCCAACGCTCTACCCACATGGCTACACTGTCCCTCAATTAATGTATTGATGTATTAACTGTCGATCAATTAATGTATGATCCAATGACACTCTGGCCAAACATAATTAATGAAGCAATTAATAAGTATGAATGAATAAAGAAATAAGTGGAAATTCACCATGGAGTATAAAACTAAGATACAAGACATCCCTTTAAACTGCCAAA
Source organism: Hoplisoma paleatum (assembly GCA_028565875.1). Classification (NCBI taxonomy): domain Eukaryota; kingdom Metazoa; phylum Chordata; class Actinopteri; order Siluriformes; family Callichthyidae; genus Hoplisoma; species Hoplisoma paleatum. The sequence continues at coordinate 4,910 of JAOTRQ010086295.1, forward strand.
GCCCAAAATGCCACACATGGGCATCCTTTTAATAAAATCCCTAGTGGTAAACTTACCTGGCACAGAATGTTGCGTATGTATTTCCCACAGGCCATGAATCCAGAGTGATCAAAGTATTCCATGATTTGGTAAAACCTCCTGGAAATCTGGTCATCCCGTTCCCGATCACAGCATCCAAACTTGGCATACTCTTTGCAGAAGAGCAGCGACTCCTGAGGTTGGAAAGGAGGCCTATAGTCCAGACACTGTGGGTGGGCATCCCCCAGATAGAGGTTCAGGACAACCATGATCAGGGAATGGAAAAGCCAAACTCTCCAGGATCTTAATAAACTCATGGCTGTGAGGAAAAGCTTGGCTAGCACACACACACAAATACAGGTAGGAAACGCTCTGGCTCTGAATGAACTGACTGAAGCTGCACAAGGCTGTTTCATTCAGCACGTACACATGGACACACAAACACACACACATACACTCCTGCACTTTCTCCTCCTCCTATGTACCATGTCTCCTCCTCTAACTCGCTCCAGTTTTCTTTTTCTCCCTTTTCCTAGGAAAAGACATTCCTACCCTTCTTACGCCCAGCCTCTATCTTAAACTTTAAGACACCCCTCCCCCGTTTTGCCAATCCTGCCATTGTGTATGGCACAATGTTTTGCTATTTCAGCACATTCTGCAATTACTGTACTTTATACTTAACATAACTGTAGATTCAATTGGGTTTACATCCCATTGACTCCTGGACTGTCTTATTTTAACTATGCCATAGTCCAGTGTTTGGATGCTTTACACCACTTCAATTTCAATTCAGAAAATTCATATATGAAACAGTTCAACAGAATGCAATTATCACTAACTCTGTATTTAAAGTGCTTGTTCTAATCAGGGTTGCAGAAAGTGCTGGAGCCTGTGCAAGGCAGACATACACACATGGACATACACATTACACTTCACACACACAAAAACTCACTGCATGTCTTTAGACTGTAGGGTTGAAACTCACAAGGTCACAACACGAGCATGCAAACTCTACTACATAAAAAATCTGTGAATCAAATCCAGGATCTTCTTGCTGTGATGTGAAGGTGCTATCCACCAAGCCAAAATGCTACCCATAATATCCTATAACAAATAATTCATGAATGAAAAAGCTTTTTTTTCTTTTAAAAATATGTTTAATGTTATCAATGATAAATACACATGAATACATGCTTAGTAAAAGAAAATTCCAGACACCCCAATTGCAGTTCTTCATGTTTACTTTACCTTACCTGAACACTAAATTACGTTGTAGGATTTGTAAGCTATTATTTCAAACGCTATGTCATATTTCCAAGACTTTGAGATTCAAATGGAAGCTGTTAGGGTTTAGTGAATCTGTCTGGAACAGAATGGTCATTGCAGTTAATTATCCTGCAAACCTTGAATTTTCTTTTATGGATGATCAAGCTTTGATGATGCGGTTAGATAATTACAGCTTAGGCTATGTCACGACTGTGTTGTTTTGTGTTTGTTGTAGTGACACAGTAGGATTACTGCATAATGAGATGCTACTAGCTGTCTGGCTTCACATTAAAAGAGACAACTAATACATGGACAAACTTGAACCCTTGCAAATACAGTTTTATACATTAGCTATAACACTATATAACAACCCAAAGCTCATAGTGCATTGTCTCAATGAAAACATAAATAGGGAACCATCAAGTTGTGGCCCAGAATAGACACTATGACACTACGATGAACCCCATCTAATGGTGGTGTGAAGATTATATTTACCTTGTGGGTAAAATATCATACTCTATAAAATTCAATCAAACTCATGAACTCAAATGTTTTACTTTCTTTTTAATTCAATAAACCAGCTAAAATAAACATGATACTTAGATGCATTAGGCATTAATTTCTAGGCACTAAAACAGCAGGATTACAGCACTGGAATGGTTCTTAATAATATTAATTTATATAGTTGAGTTATATTTAGCTGAATTTTATATCATCAATTAAAGTGTCCAAAAAGAGCAGCAGGTTGAGCAGCAGTTTTCTTGGCATCTTGGTGTCATCCCAGCCACTCGGATGCACAAATCACTGCACCGTAGTGCTGGTCCCAAGGCTGGATGATTAACAGGGCTGTGTCAGAAATGGCATCTGGTGTAAAAACTGAACAATATGGACCACAATCTGATGTGGTGACTAACTAAAGCAGCTGAAAGGATTCTGATCCTACAGCAATCAAAAGACATTGATTCACTTCTGAGTTTCCAACCTAACAGTTTCCAATCCAATTCAGTGTTTTGGGAAACTATCTGATAATCATGACTACTCCAGACTGAAAGAATAAGAAATCTCTTCCCTTCCATGGACTGCTGTGTAGAGGTACATGCTGTACCACAATGTCATCATCACTGAGTATCATGAGAAACCATATTCTGCCATTGTTTGTTTTATTTATGTGAATAGAATATATAGTTCTGGGTTATTTGTAGAAGTACAGTAAACTCAGTGACTCACTGGTTCTCCATGTGGAGACCTTCTGGGAAACTCAGCCGTAAGGCTTATTTAATGATTTCAGTGTATGAGTCAAAGTGGTTTAAATACTTCAGTCTTAGTGTATTCTGGCTGAAGCGCAGTGTAGATAATGTGTACAAGGACTGATTGATTTGGGATCGTTTTATCTAGCTTAACAACCAATTGGGATTCCAGAGGCCTTCCAAAGTACATTTTTTACACTAACCTTTGCGTTAAGAGTTGTAGATTATTTTTATAACATTTTATATTAAACCTGGTTAAACTGTTATCACTAAAATTTTACAATTGATCACTGGGAACTGGCAAGTGGATGACAAAATAATTAATACAGAACAATTAGAGAAAGTACACATCAAAATACATACTAAAACAAAATCTGTAAAATAACCAATTGTACAAATGTGGATAATAATGTCCACTAGTGAGGAATTCATTCATATATTCGATCAGTTATTTTTGATTAACACTTTCAACACAATCATTGAAGTACTGGACTAGTAATCAGAAGGTTGCTCATTTGAACAACCTTTATCATGTTCTGGCGATCAGAACATTAATTTTTACAAAGGTAACACAATTAGTCACAACATATTGTGTACGTTATAGACAAATCTGCATAATTTCACAGATGATTTATCATGTGTGTTCACAAGCCAGTTACATGTGTTCAAGTAGGTTGAAACTAATACATGGTCCAGCCTTCTACTATGTATGGCACTGAGCTAGTAAAGCATGATGACATGGGGGTCTGGAGATCTGACTTTGTCCGTTAAACTGAGTCTAAAATGCACAGGCACACACCACTGCCACAACCACGATGTTGCCAATTGTTGCAATGACAGCCACCCACAACCAGATGGCATCACTTGAAAATTTGTCCTCCCTACTATCCTGCTCCTGCTCCTCAGGTCGAGGAAAGGTGGTGTTGAAATTGGAGAAGGAGGTCTGTAGTGATGTGTTGTCATTAGATGGAGAGTCCGTGAAGGCAGCTGGAAAATGCTGTTGGAAAACAAAAATATATATATTTTTTTGATTTATAACTGAAACTTTTACTTAAGTATTTATCAAACCAGTAGTTCCCGAAGTGGGTTCTGCACAGCCTAAACATATGGTGAGAGATACTACTGATAATACATACCAATGTATATATTATATATTTTAAGCATTTAGTAAGACCAAAACTGTGAATCCTCAAGAAATCTTGTGTGTCTGGTTCTGGTGCCGGTTTGCTAGGCGTTGTGTAGTATTAGATGGACAGTTATTATGTCTAAATACAGCAAAAATTAAAACAGAGTGTTCCTGACACCAAACTATAGTTAATACATTTTACTAAAACTTGGAGTGTTTATAGGAGCAGTAGAGGCCCACATGGAAATACCAAAACACGCCAGTTAACAGTAACTACTCAATACTCATAAAAGTAGTTTCCTAAGATTTTGAAAGTCAGTCATCACAGAAATAACTAACTTGTTATTTGCTTAATGTCTATACATTTATCATGCAAATGCTTGATGTTCTATGGGTCGGCCATATGGTGACACCAGTCTGGTCGCACAGGTGTATTCAGGGTAACATTGAGTGATCGGTGTCTACGTCATCGCCTCTGCTTTCCCACTGCGAAATGTTACATTCATTACACAGACACATCCGTCATTCTCTTCTTGCACTGACATCAGCAAGGTAAATTAACACGTAAGGACTCAGTCATGTTTTTTTTATATAAAAAGCAAAGAAAAAACTGCTATGGTAAAAGTGTAGCTAATGACTGAAAAAAATGACAGTTTCAATAATTTTAGGGCAAAAAGATCCTTGCCAAATATATACAAGCAATTGCATTCAATTTTGTTTGTGCCCTACTTGGATTGGGATTTATCCAGCTTCCCCGTCAAGGTCAAAGCATCACATGCATTAACTTACGCAATAACAAATCACAGAAAAAAAGAGTATATATAATTTAAAAAAGAGAGAATATAATTAAAATCCAAGAATTACAGAACATCTGGTATGTGTCTTAACTATTCCAATAAGCTTTACATCTTCACACAGCTCGATTATACTCAAATATGCTTCAAGGTTCCATGAATGTTTTATATTTTTAATACATCTTGATTCAGTAAAAATGATGGACTATCCTTGTGTTAGCTTATTGTCTTCTAAATAAACAAAAAACAGCCTGAGCTGGAGTATTACTTTGACCGTTTGATTAAAGACACACTGGAATTGTTTTGTTTGGGTTTTTTCGGGGCTGTTCTTTTCTGCACCCACAGCACTGAAGGGTTTAGTAAAAAGTTAAAACACTTCTACAAACCAAAATTTCATCACGTCAATTCGATAGACTAACAGATGTTTTCTCGTGTTAAGACTGTATCCATTATTACGTTGTGCTGTTGTTGTACTGATTTACACACGTCATCATTTTTGATGTCAGCAACAAGTTCCAAAACAGTTGGGTCACAAACACCAACCGACCAAGTCTTGAAAGACATTATTCAGTTATTTGGTTATGCAAGCCATTCCAAGTCGGTGGCAGCATAATGTTTACTAAACTGGGATAGAAACCAGATGGTTATTAGTTCAAGACCAACAAACACCATCATTGTTAGTGACGTAAGCAAAGACTTCAAGAAACAACTGGTGCATAGTGAAATAAATATATATATATATTTAAACATTCTAATATATATATATATATTGAAATTATAAGACTTTTGTGAGATATAAAAGCATTAAAATTACACTGTGGTAAAAATGAAGCAAAATAAAATGTATAATCAATACCTGAGCAGCTAGAAGTGAGAACTCCATCACTGAGCTCCTAGATATTAACAGCCTGGTTGTCTTCAGTTACTTACTGGTGTCTGTCAAATGCAGCAAAACCACAACACTTTATCTGAACTGCATATAAAAACTGTTTTTAACTCCAAACAACACAAATATTTACTTGAAAAATACAAAATTATGGTTTTTAACTACTTAGTGCAAGATGTCAGGTTCAGGATTCTTTTGTATTATTTTCATAATAAGAAATACGCTGTAAAATAGCCCATACATGAGTAGTTTGAAATGATTTCAGCTCCTCATCCGTGTCACAATCGCATACAAAATGACTCTGTAGAAGAAGAAAAAAACACAAAGATCTTATTCGGTTCGCACTTCTGAACTTCAGCAAGCAAAGACGTCGTGTGACTCCCAACGAACATCAGAGCTGCGAGTTAACCCTAATGAATCGGTTCGTCCTGAAGAGTCGACTCTTTCGTCTTTCGCAAATCATAAACACAAACCAGAAATAATGTATTTATTTGCACTGAAAGCACGAATATTCTGAGAAGATTTCCGTTTGAAAAATCAGAAACAAAGAACAAAATGTCTATATGTATATTATACCGGCCGAGAAGAACACTATAAATTGGATTCGACCTAACTAATTGATTCTAATTCGTTTCAATGTTTTGAAAGAATATTGGCAAGTAAAGTCCATTTAGTTAGATTTTAAACGCAAAAAGTGCTATATGACGACTTTCGTATAAGTAAAAACAATCAGACAGCAACCAAATATAACGTTATAACGTAAGTTATAGCGTATTATGACTCGGAGTCGACTCAAATGAACCAAATGTGCATATTACAAGAATTGCATTGAAGTGTATGAAGTATGTGCACAACATTGTATGCTTATTAACAGTATATA
>JAOTRQ010086304.1:0-11126 GCA_028565875.1 Hoplisoma paleatum
TCGTGTATCCCGCCGCGAACGTTCCATCAGGACAAGCGGGTTCCCCAGACCCTAAACTTCTCGTCGAGAAGATGGTGACAATTGCGTTGAGAGACCATTTAATCAAATCCATCTTAATTTCCGTTGAAGAGCAGTGCTGAGAGAGTCTCACGATAGAGCAGACAGACAGCAGACAGACAGACATGCAGGGCCTGAGAGGAGAGGAGAGGAGTAGAAATGCGTCCGCCCTCGTCGAGAGCAAGTCAGAATCATCATATTAAGACTTGGGAGTAACATTTAGAACAAATTAATGACTTTCTTTTTCCCATTTTTAGGAATAAGGAGATGATTCCCATCATGCATTTCTCTTTGATGCTTTTGCTCAACGTTTTGTTTTGCACAGTCACCTTGAACCAGGTTCTCTACCCACCTGAATCTGAAACGTTTAACAATACACTGTACGCCACCTGCAGGATGCGCCCCAGCTCCCAGCTTGCCCCAGGCATGCCCAGCGTGTACGGTCAGGTTCTATTTAAACAAAGTGGCCCTCAGGAAAAGCTAACTGTGATGTTCCGACTCCATGGCCTTCCTCAGTCAGCTACTCATTCCAGAGCCATACACATCCACCAGTACGGAGATCTCAGCGAGGGCTGCACCTCCACCGGCGGACATTACAACCCGTTCGGGGTCAACCACCCTAATCATCCTGGAGATTTCGGCAACTTCATGGCACCAAAGGGGAGGATTCGCAGGTCTGTGGAGTCCTCAGCTACTCTTTATGGGGGGTTAGCGGCCCTCGGCAGGGCGGTGGTGATCCACGAGAAGGAAGATGACCTGGGACAAGGACAGGACGCAGGAAGTCTGCTGCACGGCAATGCAGGGGGTCGACTGGCATGTTGTGTGATTGGGATCAGCCCCCCGAATTTGTGGAACAAATATCACAACTGAATCATTATATCTGAATTAATTATTAAATCACAAAAATCTTATTAAACATGTTTTTTTATTAAACAAACTGATCTCATTATTGTATTTTAGTTGTTTTTTCAATAATAAAATGAATATAAAATATTGTTCACAAATCAAGGCTTGGTATCATTTACAGCACTGTCACCTCACTGTAAGAAGGTCCGGGTCCTTTCTGTGTATAACTTGTATGTTTTCCATGTGTCCCTTCTCTGTGTGTTTCCTCAGGGTATTCCGGTTTCCTCCCACAGCCCAAAAACACGCAGGTGATAAAGTGTGTGTCTGTACACTGCAATAGACTGGTCACCTGTTCAGGTGTTTAGTGTACACACCCAGTGTGTAAAACTAAATAATAGATGGCTCTATGAATAAAGCGGTGCAATAATATGATTATTTCTATGCACACAGTTAAGTCTCAGAAGTGAAATAAACTGCACATTTAATAAACACACATTTCATACGTTGTCGGAAAGCCAGAGTCGATGTTTTCCGAACATTCCCGAAGTCTTTCCGAACCTTTCCGATCGTGCGCGGTTCACTCTGGCGCCCCCGTGTGTTTATCCGCAGTATCGCACAGGCGGAAAATAATGGAGGAGGTCGCACTTACACTCGCCGCGGATGGAATTGAGAAAAAGGTGCTTTCTCCTGGAAAGGGAAATTTACCCGCTTTTCTACACGGCACGAAGGTAAAAGACACTTTAATAATCTTTAATATCGCGCTTACATTCAAGGGTTTATGGTTTCTTGTAAGCTTTTTTTCTTTTTCAAAATGAACGATAGTTAGCAGGGATGCTAACACTAGCCGGGGGCGCTCGGCCTTGTTTATCTTGTTTATCTTGTTTATCTTGTTTACATTTAAATCTTCTTACACGTTTTTAGCGGATTTTAAACTAAACAGATTCTTAAATCTCACTGCGTGTGTGTTTAGACTGATTGTTAAATAATAAATGAAGATCAACAAGTTGAAGTTAGAAAAGCAACAGTTTGTTAGTGAGATTTGTGTGTTTATATTTGACAGCTCATTAGTGTAACTGTGTAACTGTGTGTAACTGTGTGTAACTGTGTGTAACTGTGTGTAACTGTGTGTAACTGTGTAACTGTGTGTAACTGTGTGTAACTGTGTAACTGTGTGTAACTGTGTGTAACTGTTGGTTCTGTTTGCGGTGAGAATTGCACAATTTGGGGTGTTTTGTTTACATTTATGGACCTAATAATGAAGTGTGTGAACGTTCCATCATCTTCATCACAACTGACCTACATCATGACTTCTCCTCCATCATCTTCATCATCTTCCTCATCTTCATCATCTTCCTCCATCATCTTCCTCATCTTCCTCCATCATCTTCATCATCTTCATCATCTTCATCATCTTCCTCCATCATCTTCACCATCTTCCTCATTTATAGTGTCACCAGAGCTGTCTGTGTGTTCAGGGTTACAGTGGGGGACACACACACACACTGGGGTGAATACACTCGACACCTGAACAGGTCACCGGGTCTGTCGCCGGGTGCAGACACGGGGGACTATGTCTTCATGACTGACTGCATCTCTTTGGACTGTGGGAGGAAAGCCACACAGACAGCTTTTATTTGTGAAACGTTGTTGTCATCGTCGTTGTTGTTGTGTTTGACTGATCGATGTTAAACTAAGTGTGATTTTAAATCTTGATCAGAAACAAAACATCGAGGTAACTGCAGGGAGAGACGACTTTACCTACGAGCATGCGCACGCAGTTGTTTTCATGGCTACAGTGCGCCCCCTTGTGGTTTGTGTCGCTTCGGCGTGTAGGTAGTAGATTTTGGAGATGTCGGGGGATGCAGAGGCGCTGCTGATGGAGCGGGTTCTACACACACGGCACGTTCAGGTTCCTCTGTATTTATGAAGTTAACATTCTCGTTCTGATGGTTATAATAACAGTTATAACAACGGTTATAATAATGATTATAATAATGATTATAATAATGATTATTATTCACGTCTGGAATAAATCGTGTGTTTACGTGAGTCGTGTACCAGAGTGACGCACCGTACACGATCTTTCACCACAAACTTCAGCTTTAAATCTCCTCCGAAGTGTCCGAGTGATGAAGCTGCTGTTTATCTGATGTTATGCTTCCTCGGTACATACAAACAACACGCGTGTTTAAAACCACCATGTATAGCTTCATACAGGAGGAATAAACACCCTGCATGACCATCGGTGCTTTCAGTTAGAGTTGCAATAATAATCTGAAGCAGATTACATTAGAGTTTATTATTAATGTCATTCAGATCCCGTGTACGTGTGTCAGTCTGTGTTGAGATAACAAACTGACAGACCAGAAGGGGGAGCTGTAGCTATTAAAACAATGCGGCGCACATGTGTGTAGTTAAACCTTTTTGTAAACTACAGATGATTTTGTTTCCTATGGCAGTGATTGATTTGAGCTTTTTGTGTGTGCAGGTGATGTTTCATTACCGCACCAGCCTGTGTGATGGAACCGTGCTGGACGACTCCAGGAACATGGCTGGGAAGAGTAACCCCATGGAGCTCATCCTGGGTAAAAAGTTCAAACTACCCGTGTGGGAGTGTGTGGTCACCACCATGAAAGTGGGTGAAGTGGCCGAGTTCACCTGTGATGTAAAGGTGAGTGAAATGATTCGTTCAGAGTGATGTACAGAAGAACTTACAGAGTAAACATCATATTGTAATAAAGTTTACAGTAAATACACGATACTGCCAAAAGTATTCACTCACCTGCCTCACATACGAGTTTAAATCACGTCCCGTCATAATGTCGGTTCCAACGTTTACATTCAAAACAGCTTCGACCACAAGGTTCAGGAGTGTGTTGATGGGGATTTGTGACTGTTTTCACCATGTTCCTGACAGTTGAATTGTGTCGGTCTGGTTTCATGTGTTCTGTGGTGTAGCACACGGCTGTGTACCCGCTGGTGTCTCAGTCTCTGAGGAACATCAGCGTGGGTAAGGACCCTCTGGAAGGGCAGAGACACTGCTGTGGCATCGCTCAGGTCCACTCGCACCACTCACATGGACACGCAGACCTGAACCTACTACAGACCAACCCTCAACCTCTCGTCTTCACTATCGAGCTGCTGGAGGTACGAGGAAGGAGCATCACTGACCACCAGGCCACAGCTACCTTAAGATATCAAATATAATAATAGAACTGGATAGATGTTTAGAAAGATCATATCTTTCGATGTTTTATATATGATTATATTTTAATCTAAAGATTTGGGGGGATGCAGGTTTTACCCCCGGGCGCCTTCGCTCTGGAGACGTGGGCCATGACGGACGAGGAGAAACTGGCGGCGGTGCCTCAGATCCACGAGGAGGGGAACGCGCTCTTTAAACACGGAGAGATCGAGAAAGCTGCTGAGAAGTACTACAACGCCATCGCCTGCTTGAAGAACCTGCAGATGAAGGTCAGACGACCCCGGTGCAAACAAATGTGCTCACACTGAAGGTCTCTCTCTCTCTCTCTCTCTTTCACACACACACACACTCAGTAAAGACACACCTACACCAATCTGTTGGGCTTCGTGCCGTGTTGAGGATAAACGCGTCTCTGTGTGTGTGTGTGTGTGTGTGCGTGCATGCGTGCGTGTGTGTGTGTGTGTGTGTGTGTGTGTGTGTGTGTGTACGTACAGGAACAGCCCGGTGATAAACCCTGGATTAAACTGGACCTGATGATCACTCCTCTCCTGTTGAATTACTGCCAGTGTAAGCTGATTCTGGGTCATTACTACGAGGTTCTGGATCACTGCTCCTCTCTGCTCAACAAATATGAAGGTAAACACCCCCAAAAAAACGTCACCGTGGACCCCCATAACAGCCCCTGAAATCCTGATGCTATAAACATTACCGCTAACATGGTCACTCATCTATGAATTCATTCTATTAATAACAGTATTTATTGGCATTTTCTCTCATTTTATTCTCATGAGTGTGGCTGAGAATCAGATTTACTTACTTTATTATTAATTAATTATATATTAATATATAATTAATATTAATAATTAACAAACGAATCTTGTAACTGTTTAAAGCCACATTAGGGAACTTAAGTGAACAAGTTTCCTCCTGGGTGAATGAAGGCTCTCTTGGCGCCCTCTTGTGGTCTGTAGGGGACAAACACACATTCATGAGTGTTGCCCGAACACACACTGCACCCTACACTTGCTTAGTGACACTATCTAGGGACACTCACCTAAAACAGAAATGATCTCTGAGTTCAGGAATCAGAACCTGTTCGTCAACATGTTAAGAGATGATTCACATGGTTCTGTTTTTTTGTCTTTTACCTACCACAAAAGAGTCTATGATTGATTTATTTTCTAAAGAGAAAAGTAAACAATTAGAATCTGTTTTCAGTTTTATTTAGTCAGTAAATAAATCAATGATTCATTATGTAATGATCACATTAGCACATTAACACAAATCAACTTTGTTTGGTGCTGCAGTGCCCTCTGTTGCTTAAAGAAAGTATCACGCCCTGGTGCATCTCAGATTAATTATAACTCATGAATAGATGAATGTGCTGTATCATGTGACTCAGCTCTGCTCTCATTGGCTGCCCCCCCCCTGCTGTAGATAACGTGAAGGCGTATTATAAGCGTGGAAAGGCACACGCCGCCGTCTGGAACGAAACTCAAGCCCGAGCCGATTTTGAGAAGGTTCTGGACCTGGATCCGTCCCTCGGACCGGCGGTGGCTAAAGAGATCCGGCTGATGGAGGATCGAATCCGGGAGAAGCAGAAGGAGGAGAAGGGTCGCTACAAGAATCTCTTCAGCTACAGCGCCTCCACAACAGCTACAAGTGTCAGTCAGAGCCACTAACACACCTCCCTCACTGCACCACCCACGCCACTCAGAACCGGAGAACTCAGGTTCCAATCTGGTACCCAGGGGAGGGAAACCTTTCTTACACACACACGTACAATAAATCCAAGCTGCTTCTCCAAATCTGGTGTGTGTGTGTGTGTGTGTGTTCGTTCGTTCAGAGAAACCCCCAAGAGTAGCGGTTCAGGAACCAGAGCTGTTTGGGTCGAGAAGCACTAGTTGAGGAACCAGAACCGGTTCTGACTCCTGTTTTTCTGTTCTGAGCTGCGGTGGTGAAACTGAAACCGCCGGTTTGTTTAAACATGGAAATGTTTTTTTCTCTTGCAGAACTAAACTTGAGCTGCTGATCGTTCCAATCCTCCGAGATCCTGATCAGGGACGCTCCTGATGTCAGCACGAGTAATCACACCCTATTTACATGCACACACACACACACACCTCAGACGGATCACCTGCTGGTTCAACACCTGGAATCTGAGCTGCATCTAAAACACCACTGGTTTCAGTAACGATGACCAAAGATCAGCGGGAATCACCATCGGACCACCACCTTCGTCTCTCTACCCACAATCACCTCTGACTGTTGGTCTCGGTTCTCCCAGAACCTATTTAACTTCAGAACTGCATTTGGGACACAGCCCAAAAATCTCCCATCATGCTAAATGTGCATCCATCAGGGCGTCTTTAGAAGCGTTGTAAAAGACAATCGTGATGATAAACCGTCGTCTCTCTTATAGTGCGCTTGTATTTATCCTATGTACACTATACAGCCAAAAGTATGTGGACACCTTGCCTGATTTGCAGTCACTTATTTGGCTTTTTTTAATGTTCATATTTTAATTTTTTTCATTTAATTACAAAGATTTTTTTAGCATTAGCAAGAATAGAAAATAAAGTCGAATAACAAAGTTGTGATCTTTTATTTATCTAAATAAATAAAGACGTCTTTTATTTCTAGAGTAGAAGAAAACTAAGCCAAAGAAATGCTGCTTTCACATTCCGTGTTAAAAAGTTATAGCACCAGCACCCTCTGCTGTTTTAAATGGAGTATTGCTTCATCTTTAAATGATTCAGCGAATCATTCGAATTGTGCATCAGATTTCTGCATTACACTCCGAACGAATCCCATTAAAACTATCAAAGTTTATCTGTAAATACACACATTTGTGTTTTATAAGGTCAGATGTCCCAATACTTTTGTTCCTCTGCTGTGCATTTGCTATGTTAGCTTTATTATTCTTATCATATTCCTGATGTTTATCTTTATATCTCGATGTAAACATGTGTTACTTTACAGTTATAATAGTGAGATTGTGTTAATTCTGTTCTGAACAACAGATTGAAACTTTATTTTCTGTACAATTGTCGATATGATTAGTCGATATATCGTGATGAAAAAACGAATGTCTTAAACTAACCAGAATTGTGTTAAGTAAAAGTCTGAATAGTTTGTGAGATGTTTGTTTATGTTACTGTTGTGTTAAATGAATCAGAAACTGTTCACAACCACCAGAATAAAACATCTCACTGTTAAACTGAGCAGCACATTTATATTAATCAATATTCTTCTGATTAAATCCACTTCAGTCTGGATGTTCCAGATCGAGCTTTCTAAACAACAGATCCTAAAACCACGAGCACCTAAAACGTTAAGCACTAACACTTGTTAGTGGGTGGGATATACTACACAAGAAGTGAACATTTGTGCCTGAGCTGAAGCAGTAATGACTAAAACGTCTACAGAGATCATTAAAAGGTTCGTTATACGATTCTTCCATTGTAGTTTTATTTATTATAAAATCTTAAAATGAAATCAATATACGTAGCATGTAACAATCTATCATTATTATAATTGCACACACACCAGAGTTCATTGAAAAACCTGATTTTTATTGTCTTTGTATTTAAATACAGAACTGCAAAGTCTGAAGTTACAAAATTAATTAGAACTTGTTAAGTGAGGAATCTGAACTAGTGTGTGTGTGTGTGTGTAATCATTGGAACATCTACTCTTCAGAGGGCCCGGATACAAAAGAAGGGGGGGGTATAAAGGGCACCCAGTATAAAAAAACTGTACCAACTCAGGTATGTGGTGACCCCCAATCTGATCAGATAGAGAGAGAAAGAGAGAAAGAGAGAGAGAGGTAGACCACATCAAAATGATTCGTTCATCTCGTTTTACAGAATATAACTTCGTGTTCAACCGAAACAAACAATGATGTTTTAAATCTATAAACTAGAATTGGAATAAAACATCACGAGTCTTTTAAAAGAAATTGTAAAACTTAAAAAAAAAAAAAAAACATGTTGAAGTGGTCTCTTATTTTCTGATGTGTAGAACATGGCAGGGGTGTGTGTATGTGGAGAATATGGAAGGGAAGGACAGTGTGTGTGTGTGTAGGAGATAATAAAGGTGTGTGTTATGTACGGGCGCTTCGTTCCGTTTCAGCTAGACACTCTCTCACTAGTGCACGAGCGTGGATGATTCCTGAAACACACACAAGCATGTTTTAATACACTGATGTGGATCATTAATTACACTTGTGTGTGGGGAGGTCTGTGAGGTTCAGGTGTGTGTGTGTGTGCGTGTCTTTACCTCTTTTTAGTCTCTCCATGGCACTTTTACTGCCGGCGTATGTCGGCCGGATCTCTCGACTCATCTCCTCAATGACTGAGAGCAGCTCGCTGTAGGTGGAGCCCTGAGACACTTTCACAGGCTACACACACACACACACGCACACACACACACCACAAAAGTGATATGATTAGAAAATGAACTGTACTGAAGTGTGTGTTCATGTGTACTACAGTTACTGTGATGTACAGTATCCACATCAGTGACAGGTCGGGTTCGAGCAGATGAGGTGAGTTATTGTGGCGGCGTCACTCGTACCTGGACGAAGCCCATGGATGGAGGACCGAAGTCGCTGAACGCTGGTCTGAAACTGGAGGCGGAGGGCAGAGACGGCGAGGATCCACTCGAACCTGAAACCATCACAAACCACAACGGCAGTGAATATTAAAGATCCTTACAATGACATCACAGTGTTGCTACCTGAAACCGTATTTGGTGATTAATACATTTAATTCTGATTTAATTTCTTTGTTCTTTAGTTCTTTTATTGATCCAATTGGATTTTTTCTTGTTCATTTATTTGTTTATTCTGTCATGTATTCATTTGCTTGTTTATTATTTATTAATGAATTGGTCCATTCAGCACAGGTGAAGATTTAATATTAACAACAACAAATTTAACTAAATTAGACTAACGAGCAGAATCAGTCCAGCCTCTAATTCAGTGTTCTGTTATTTATGAATGTATTTTCATTCATTTCTTTATTATTTATTACATTTTGATCACAGTGTTTATAGTGTTTGTTTGGATTCAGTCTTTGTTTCACGCCACTGCAGCTTTAATTTTCTTCAGGATCAATAAAGCATCCAGCCATCGATCCGGAACCCTGGACCGTATAAATGTGGTGCTTGTGGATGGTTCTGGAGCCGATGATGAAGGAGGAGGGAGAGGAGGAAGGAGAGGAAGATCTCACCTGGAGGAGTGTGGTTGGACCCAACCGGTGCCGGAGCGATGGGTTTATAGCTCATTCTGATCTCACCGACCCGCTCCAGTTTGTACGGTACAGCGCGGCTGCGGCGGCTCCCAAACTGATGCCTAAAGAACTGAACACAAGTTCGAACCCACAGCAGCTCCTCAAGAACTCCTGCAGAACCTGAGACGGATCAACACCAGCACATGAATGTTACCGGATCACACACACACACACTCACAGTGACGCTCACGGGTCCAATAGTGCAACCTGGTGGTGAGAACTGAAGTGTGTAACGATGCACCTCAAATCGATTCACATCATGTACACATCAAAGCCAAAGTCACTTTCAACAGCAGAGGGCGCTGTCACTATTAAATCACCAGGCCTAATTAGGATTCGTTCATAATCGTTTGTAGTTCGATACTTTTAATAGCAAATAAATAAATAAAAGAATTAAACCAGAATAAACAATAATCAGGAGGAAATGGTACCACATCATGGGTCTTCTGAATGGGAACTGAACCAACAACCCTCTGATTGGTGCTCTGGGTGATTACATGCAGTTTTCCTGCAGATACTCCGGTTACCTCACACCTCATAAACCCTGCAGACGGTGGATTTATTCACAAATGTGTTTTATTAATGATGTGAAGTCGTTGTGAGACGAAGCAGCTGCGGTCCGGTCATTATTTATACCAAATAAATCAATAAATATGAACAATAGTAATAAGAATCATGACATTTCTACTGTTATATCACAGTAATTATTACCGCCGTGTTACTGATTGACCTTCATTCACACACTGATCGAAACATTACAGCAATAAAACTCTTATTACAAAATAAACTTCATCAAACTGACACTATGCTAAGCTAATGCTAACGGCTCATTCACAAAGCGGCTAACACACCGATGCTAACGGAAGTGAATCTTCTCACCGCGCCGCACAGCTGACCACAGATGTTCCGTTAGTGTGGTTAAAGCAGTCCAGAACGATGAACGTGTAGAAGATGAGAAACATCTGTATAAAGCACGAGCGAGTATAAAAACACCGGCGCCGGAGCGGAAAAAAAAAGCCGAACGTGAGGAAGTCCTGACGTCATCACGCAGCAAGGTGGGGGGGGGAACATTCCTGACGTCATCACGCAGCACACGCAAGGTGTGAGGGGGGGGATCATTCCTGACGTCATCACGCAGCACACGCAAGGTGTGTGTGTGTGGGGGGGGGAATCATTCCTGACGTCATCACGCATGGAAACGTCGTGTAGTATCGATCCTTCAGTGATGGGTTTAGCATGTTCTCCTCACATCTGACTGCTCTTTACAGTGAGTGAGTGAGTGAGTGAGTGAGTGAGTGAGTGTGAGTGGGTGAGTGAGTGGGTGAGGGAGTGAGTGAGTGAGTGTGAGTGGGTGAGTGAGTGGGTGAGGGAGTGAGTGAGTGAGTGACTCTACTATCAGGTGCTGGTCTTGTTCTGTTCGTCCTTGAGCCCGCTGTATTAATGCAGAATCGGGACCCACAGTGACCTTGATCAGGGGCCACAATGACCTGTATTTAGTATTTATTATGAGGAGGAGGAAGATGAGAATGATAATCATGATGATGAGACGAGTACACAGTACAGTGTGTGTGTGTGTGTGTGTGTGTGTATATTAGGACTGTCCACAAGCAAGGATTTTGTTGGTGGATCAGTGGTCGTCATTTACTACAACTAATGGACTAATAATGGACTAAAAATATCATTTAGACCGGGATACATATTAGTGAAGTTTTACCTTTAATACT
>JAOTRQ010086315.1:0-11124 GCA_028565875.1 Hoplisoma paleatum
CCGGGGTAAGCCGGGGCTTTTCTGTGGGGGGTTTGCACCCCCCCCCCCCCATGTCTCCGTAGGTTTACTTCGGTAACTTCTTCACAAAGTCCAAAAACATGCAGATAAGGCAAATTGAAGATAGAAAATTATCCATAATAAAAATTTGAGAGGGGCAGTATGCATATCATTATGCATATAATTATTATATATTAAAATAGAATCAGTTCAAGAATTGTGGTTTTTATATCTTTGCTTTGTATGTAACAAATAATATATTGTTGTTTTGTTTTTACCCCATTTTACCACCTGTTCCAGTGTTTCCTGGAAACGAGCGGTGTATACCAAATACAGTCACCTGTATGTTTGTTGGGAAATTAGATTCTCCAATCTAGATAGTGCAGAAAGAGATAACCATCACTAAGCATACACACCGCTATCTAGCATTTAGTAGGTTGAGTAGGTCAATAAAAGAACCCCCTCATGATGGCCTGCATTCGACCCCCTTTTAAGCTGCCGAGTTTATGGTTTCACAGTGGCGGTACATCTGCCGGGTCTTTTAATCGCCCCATATGGGGAATCATAGCAATGACATCATTATTAATTACTCATGTTAATACTGTAAAAAGACTTATGTAATAGCTGGATTGGGTTTGTAATGCACGCCGCTCATTTGTACTAACGGGATGGATGAATTGTGAATGTTTTTTATATGAATGTATTTTTAGGACGTTTGTGCTTCTTTCATCGAGACATTGTCAAACCTTATTCTATTCTACAGCTGAGCTGATTTGTGCTTCTAAATTAGAGTTTTCTGGAAGTTGATCTGTCATGTGTGACTATATTTTCTAGCGACTTAAGTTTATAATCATTTGCTAGATATTGGAAGTTCACTAAATCGATGAAGCTGTTTTATCTAGCAGAGAAGTCTTTTTAAATCTTTCATGCAGTGATGTTATAACGGCCATTACAACAGCAGTTCTTTGGTTTTTATATGCTTGTATCATCCCCCTATGCCAGGGGTGTCAAACCGATCCTCAAAGGGCCAGTGTGGCTGCGGTTCTTTATTCCAATCGGATCAGAACACACCTGATTTCACTAGTTTAATTAGCTGGTCTCAGTTAACCAGCTGATCATGTGACCTCCAGGGTTGGTTGGAATAAAAACCAGAAGCCACACCGGCCCTTCGTGGATCTGGTTTGACACCCCTGCCCTATGCATACTGCTTTTTAGTTTGATTTGCATACTGAATACTGCAACTGTTTTGATTTTGGCAGCAAGAAGCAAGAAAGTCCTACTGATCTTCAGATGGAAGTCCAGTTTTAACTTTTCATTCTGTTGGTGCTACGATTTTCTCCCACGGTGCTAAGTTTTAAATTGTCTTATAGGCAGAGATGGAACGTAGTTCTGTGGTTGTGTTAAGAAGGGCATCTGGCATTAAATCTATCCCAAGTCGGTGATGCGGATCCTGATCTGCCCAACTGTTTGTGTCATACGGAGGAGCAGTTGGTTGAGTTTTATTGTTGCTGCCATACGTGATCTAAGCAACGTGTGTGTGTGTGTGCGCGTGTGTTTGGGGGGTTGAGGCAGATTGAGCACGACACTCCATATGTTAATAAAACAACAGTATGCATTAGTGTTCTGATCAATCTATTTAACATTTAATGTAATATTTCAAAATTGTGTGTGTGTGTGTGTGGCTGTTTGTATATGCTAATGCGTATATGCGTGTATGTGTTGAGAGTAGATAAAAATGTTAATACGCAAAAACGTTTTTGCTATTCGAGAGGTTCTTTTAGTGTACTCTTGCTTAAAAATTGCGACAACTCTTGCTGTATGAAGTGTGTGTGTGAGCGTGCGTGCGTGTGCGTGTACGTTTAACTGTCAAACAGACAGCACTTAAGGAAGTGGCTATGTCTTAACACTATTCTTTAGTACATGTTCACGAGTAACCAGACATTCTTAACGGTAACATTTTTCCTCCAACAGTACAATGTATTTTAATACAGAATTATATTAGCATAGCCATTTGAGAAATAAAGATTATTAAATCCAAAACTGCTAGATTGGGGGGTCCTTATTTTACCAGGAAACTCGAGGCGTGAGAAAGAAATGTTTATATATTATTAGTAATTTGCATGAAACACCTACGGTTCTGATCTTTTGGGGCAGTTAACCAGAATAGGAGTGACAACTCAGATGATGTAGATATATGACTTACTGGCTTCCAGTTTACACACACATACAGTAAAGATGAAAGAAATTGACCCTCCATGTAGATACATTTAGCGATGGAGATAATAAAGGGCAGTAAATTACGACATGCGATCTTAAATGTGCATATTTCTTTTAGCTGTATAGAACGTTTTACTGATGTGCATCATTTATTGACGCACACACACGTGGACACATTTATGGTTGTAATGGGAAAGGCTGAGTGACACTATTGTTGGGAAAACACACATATTAGTTCCAACCAGTTTTCTGTAAATGTTTTAATAACAAAGTTCTTCGTTATTAATATTTATACAGTCGTATCTGGTTAATCGGACCACATCAGGGCGCGATTGTTTTGGTCCTAATAACCGGCTGGTGTGATTACACAAGACGGGACGTGTTATCATTTATGTAACGTTTTAAATGTTTATTAAACCTTTATTGTGCGATTATACATGTATAGTAAACGTACAAACAAGAACGATTAATGCTTACCAACTCTGCTTATTGAAAAATAATGTTTTTTTTAAAGATTTTTCTATCCATGTAGAAGTGGGCTAGTTTTATATGCCATGGACTTCTTTATAAATATAATATTTTAATCTATAGTATACATCATATGGGTCTGATAGTACTAAAACATTGCCACTTAAGACAAGCCATCACTTTGGTGCTACCAAAATATCAAGTTCCAAAACCACTGCGACCATTGCAGGTTACCACAGACTTCTCAGAAATACCTCAATTTTTTTATTGTGCTTTCCAATAAACGGATGGTCTTTGTGTTGCTGTATTGAAGCTTTTATAAGATTTATTGCCAGTGTTTACTCCTGTAGAGGTTTGTCCTGACCAAGGAGAACGGAGCTCCAGAGGTTTGGTAATTAAGGAGGTATTCTGTATTCTGCGATGTGTGATGCTTCTTTGAACTTTACCATTGACCATTCTTGAGGTTTATTGCTCCTACCTCGTTCGACCCCCCTACTAAACACCCTCACAAACACCTGTTGTAACAAGCGTGTCCTCGGACATGCTCTTCCTCCATTAAAACAATGGCAGCTTGCCCAGTTCTTTGTTATGTAATAATATCTCCAACTCGGGAGAGGAGTCGTGCCCGGAGCGCTTGGTTTGCTCTCTCAAATGGCTAATGTTTTGTTCGGGGTCCGTTGTCATAGAGACACACCTCAGCAGAGGCCACTGGAAGACCGTATGGCCCTAAATGATGAGGCGGAGTGGTAAAAGAGGAGGAGGTAGGAGGTGGGCATCTCTCTCTTTTCTTTTTTTATTTCAAGCTCAGTACTTAGTTAGAGATGATAGAACCTGGAAGTTATGCAGAAAAGGTAATAAATCCAGATATACAGGATGAAATTAGATAATGTTGGCGAGTTTGGTTAAAAATGAATTATTTGTAAACTTTTATTTGGTCAGAGCATTGGTCATTTCACTCCATTTTGCAATTGATAGTCTTTAATTATAACTTGTTTAACATCACCTGTCCTCTAGATGGCGTCGGCGAACGATTCGCGACAGCAGCAGCACTTTCAAAAGGACGCGGCCGATCAGAACTTCGATTACATGTTCAAGCTTCTGATTATCGGGAACAGCAGCGTTGGCAAAACCAGCTTCTTGTTCCGCTACGCAGACGACTCCTTCACGTCGGCCTTCATCAGCACCGTCGGCATTGACTTCAAGGTCAAAACGGTCTATCGGAACAACAAGCGGATCAAGCTACAGATATGGGTAAGCTTGGGCGCTTCTTTATCCAGATTATGTTGTACAGTTGTGTCTTTACATTATCGGCATTGCCAACGTCGAAATTCTACTTACATCCATAAAAAGATATGAAATGGAATTTTGGGCATCGCAAATGTTCTGTACAAACGTGAATTGAAACATCGTTGTTGAAATGTTGAGCATTTTTTGAAAGTTTTATCATTTCAAACCGATATCGTTCAGCACCCACTCGACCAGCTGTACCATAGCGCTACCCAGCAACAGAGCAATGAATAATCAATGCCCACGGACAAAATGGAAATATGTTTGAGACTTTTGGATAGGTATAGGGGAATCAAGAATGTACTCGGAGGCATCAGTGTCTATTATCTATTGGATATTATGAACTCCATACATGATGCGTCCGGTCTCTTTAAGGACGTAGGTTTAAGGAAGTTGTGTACCTGGCACCAAATTAGATAACATTCATTTCAGACAGGTGATTTAAACAGTTCTGCTGCAGCCAAGGTGTTTTAATGTGTTCCATGGCAACTTTCCCAAGTCTCATAATTGGCCTGTGATATTTCCATTGAAAAGTCAACACTTGAGCCAAGAAGCTTTGCTGGTTAAAGGTATTTTATTTATTTTATTTATGAGCACAATCTTACAACCAAGAAAGAATCCATCAGAAATCTAGCAATCAATTGGAAGTAATGAAGCATTAAACTCAAAGCAAATATTCACTAAGTTGGTTAAATTGTTTACACCATTATGTTTACACGGATGCCTGGCACGACCCTCGCTATTTATTTGTGCATAGGACTAAATGCAGAAAAATAGAAGAAAATAGAAAATATTTGTATTACTCCAGTATGAAATATGTGAGCATGAACTTCACATGCACTGTTTGCAGCAGATTACACACCCCAGTGTCACACCAGTGTAAACAGGATATGACACGTTTCTAAAGGCCGTCGCCATTGACTTTTCTGTTATCGCATTCTCCCATCTGGAGGGATACCAGTGTGCTTCCCCCCCCCTTTCATCCAGTGTTTATAGATTTTATCTGTTCTGTGTTGAACACAACTATCTATTTATTATTCAACTAAAATTGACACCACATTGTATGTGTGACTGAATCGATCTATCATCAACGGTGTATATTTCTTTTAGCTGTATAGAACGTTTGGTTTGCTTTCCTATGAAGCTCGTTTTACTGATGTGCATCATTTATTGACGCACACACACGTGGACACATTTATGGTTGTAATGGGAAAGGCTGAGTGACACTATTGTTGGGAAAACACACATATTAGTTCCAGTTTTCTGTAAATGTTTCAATAACATAGTTCTTCGTTATTAATATTTATACAGTCGTATAAGTTACAGATCGTTTTGGTCCTAATAACCGTTGGTGTGATTACACAAGAAGGGACGTGTTATCATTTATGTAATATTTTATGTAATAGTTTATTAAACCTTTATTGTGTGATTATTCACGTATAGCAAACGTACAAACAAGAACGACTAATGCTTACCAACTCTGTTCATTAAAAAATAAAGTTTTTCGAAATGGTCTACAACACAATGTTTAGGTTCGCAGACATTTTAATTTAAACATGATTGTTTATGAAATGGAAAACTAATAACCACCGGAGTCCAAATTGGGGCTAAAATGGTATTTATGTATTGAAAGTCTAAAGTATTTACTTCAGTCATATTTTCTAATGAAAAAATAGATAGAAAGTTAAACAACACATAAAAGCTTTAATTTATTTAGTAGATAAACGTTTAGTTAATTTTTACCTACAATAAACTCGGTGCGACTACAGATTAACAGATTGAAGCAAAATACTGCCCTCTTCTGGTTAATAATAGTATGGAAATGAGAAATGATTTATTAATCTAAAATTAATGACAAACAAAATATGTTTATATGTTTTTTGCTCTTATAATAATTTGAGTACAAGCTGATACAGTAGTCTGATATTTCGGTGATTTTTTTTTTTTTTTACAAACACAAAATATTCTTTTTGATCTGTGATCAGTTACATGCAGTACAAAAACAGTATATTTAAAGGCACACTATACATCTTTTTTCCTGTTTATTTATTTGTTTCATTATTTGTTGTTTACGATGATTACATTAGTCATTATAGATTGAAGGTTCTCCCGACTTCCTAGTTATTCTGTAGGGGGCAAACACACTTTTTGTATTCAGATTGTGGATTTTGTGTTGTATGTGGTAAATGCATAAAATCACTTGTAAAAGTGAAATCAGATTGATAATAAAGATCTACGGCTGTGAACATTTCTATCTTTTCACAAAATCATTTTAAAAAAATCAAGCGATCATTATAAATATGCTTTATTTAATATCTAACTTTGACCAGTATTTGTTGCTGTTAGGACACAGCGGGCCAGGAACGCTATCGAACCATTACTACAGCTTATTATAGAGGAGCGATGGGCTTCTTACTCATGTTTGACATCACCAACCAGGAATCCTTCAGTGCTGTTCAGGACTGGTAAATATCAGTATATCAAAATATCCAATATAGGTGCGTGTGTGTGCACCATAAATCAGAAGCAGTTGTAAAACACAATACTAATGACCTCTGTGTGCTTTTGTGCTGTTTTAAGGGCTACGCAAATTAAGACCTACTCATGGGACAATGCACAGGTGATCCTGGTGGGTAATAAATGTGATCTGGAGGATGACCGACTCATTCCGACAGAAGACACTCAGAGATTAGCTGATGAATTGGGTAAAATACACACACCTGACAGCACACGGCGAAAAGACCACTACTTCTTTTAATCACACATAATCTTAGTCCTAATAGATTTAATATACAAATACATCCGTTTCACTACTGACACAGAATGTACAGAGAACGACTGACTGATTTTGCGACACTCTTGCTCTGCTTTTTTTGCATTGTCCCGGTTTAAACATACTTTACGTGGCTGTACTTAGTATCTACTAGTAAATATCACTGTTTATGATGACACTTTATTTCTGAGCGTTCGATTTTGGTCTCCACTACCATCTCTATTTCTAGGGTTCCAGTTCTTTGAGGCCAGTGCCAAAGACAACATCAATGTGAAGCAGGTGTTCGAACGGTTGGTGGATATAATCTGTGAGAAGATGAATGAAACGATGGAGGGAGAAGGTCCACTCAATAACCATAAAGATCCCAACCTACTGGACTCTCACCCTGATGGACATAGAGCATGTGCTTGCTAAAATATCACCCCCATACCCTGCTCTGCCCTCTATACTGCATACTACTACCCCATTGCTGTCTTGCACACCTGTCTTGGAGCAATATGGCAAGACTTGTTACTCTGGATAAATTCTGAGGTCCGATATATATTACACAGTTGAGAGTCCACTTAACACTGTTACAGTCATCATACCTGATGTGTTAAAAACTTAAACCACTAAACATCTGCATGTTTCCAAGATATAGATTTAAGATCTCTTTGCATGTAGAAAACCGATAAACAGCTGTCCAACCACACCCATTCATTCACCCTACAGCCATGTTCTTCACAGCCACCATTTTGCTCAGTTGGGTTTGATAGAATTGCAGCCTAGATCAGACGGGTCCTGCCAATTGCTAAACAAATTTACAACAATAATTTTTCATTCGATGTAGCATTTATGTACACCTTCCCATAAGAGACACATTTTCTCCCATATTGCCTGGAACGTATGATTGCATCATTAATTCTCTTAGAGCATATTTTAACACTGCGTTTGTAGAATTGTGCGTAACTTATTCCAATATTTATATAAAGGATTATTTATGGTCAGTTTTACAGTAAAGTTATTATTGTCAATAATCCAAATTCTTTCCTATTATATCTGTTACAGTACTTTATTTATACAACGTTTTAAGCCAGTCACAGCCATAATCAAATCTACAATTCTACAAAATATACAATAAAAAATGGACCTATGATTAAATATGGCTCCTAGTCTACAGCACAATTATATTAAAAGGGCTTTTATATCACTGTGCTCGAGGCCATAATTTCATAATTTCTACTTTTTCTTGCATTTAGATTGCAGTTTGTTAGCCAATTTATACCAAGTTATGTATGCTGGTTTGAGTGAGATCATATATCTAAAAGCTTTTTTGATGATCATATTGACTAAGAAGCAGGATGGCAAAGCCTTGGTAAACTTTCTCGACTATAAACAATGTTATTCTTATTCTAGCAGGTTGTCATTAGTAGTCGGGCCTAATTACTAACTGTTCTTAAGTTAAAAATTGTCTAGATGATCAAATCTTTTATAAAATGGGGTAGTTTGGGTTTAAAACTATGTTAAAGTATTTCAGAGTATACTTTTGAGAATGCCTGCTGTTTTAACCTGCTGGCGCAACCTGGTCAGTATGATAACACAAAAACTAAAGTACCCTCTGTTTCACATTGTGTAATCTCTACCCCCTGCTTTTCGTTTTAGTAGTTCACCACACACACACACTAAACTGGCCGTTGTTATCGGTTGGCACCTCTCGGTAAAGAGACTAGTCGTTTTTTTCTTTTGATTTTTCATTCAATCCAACACGAGCCTGCTGAAACAGCATTAATGACAAAACAATTGTCGTTTCATTATAAAGAGTAAGAAATCTGGTCCATTTAAAAAAAACACTAGCTATTTGTTTTGTGTATCTCTGTTTGCTAACTGCGTTGACTCAGTGTTTACTACTGTAATTTATCATCTGTGCAGTATTGTGGGCTTTTGTTCGGCTGGACGGGCATTATTAGCACACGATCGGCGGTTAGAGCAGCGCTGATGAACACACACCATTTTGTATTTTATTCTGTGGATTTTTTTAAAAATCTGCTCTGTTTTTGGTCGGCAATGTTAAAAGAACTACAGTATAGAAATGACTGTATGGACTCTTTACAAAATAAAGCATTTTAATTGTTGACAGTTGACAGTTAGTGGCTTGCTGAAATATTTTACCTTTACCAAAATGAACACACTTGATTTTAGGATTGTGTTACAATTCATTAATGAATGTTATGGCTTTCAAGTTAGCCATTAAATAAAGTCGACGCTGATTTTAAAATATTTTGACAAATGTCCTTTACAAATTAAATCACACAGATTTGCACTGTTGTATCACACCAAGAAGTTCCTGTGTTTGATCACCAGATGAGACGGACCTTTTATAATAATACCAACAGGTTTATATTTTACACGAAATGGTAGATACTAGCCTTTAATAATTGTATTTATATAATATTTGTATTTATGTTTGTGACGAGCAAGATCACATTTTATCATAGCTTTACTTTAATGTGATTTTGGTGTTAATGGAATCTAACACAGCCCTATTTATCGAAACGACTTAAAGAATGGTGGTTTTGGTCTGAAGGTTCTGAGCTGCTGTTCACTGCTGGTTGTTTCATCAGTTTTCACGTACTGTATATACTTTTCATTTATAGAACATGAAAGCGGTAAAATACTTGTTAGAAATGTCTTTCTCTTATAAAACACGATTGAGCGGTGTTTAAACAATGAGATTTGGTGTTTTGTATTTATCTTAGTCAGAAACGATGAGGTAAAGTAATGGCTGCTGTGCTTTATTTGATCTAACTACCCTCATGCACTCCAACTTATGCTTCCTGCTATATGTATTCCTGGTATCCACCAGTAACCCACAATTTCCTGACGTATATAAAAGCACAAAAAAGAATACAGTTCAAGCATAACGAATGTGGATATTTATTCAAACCATAACATTTATCATTTTCATGGCAGGATACGGAAGTAGATTAGCATCCTTTTCCTCAGAACAACGTAGGGTTTCGAGTTTTTATTTATTTATAGATGTCAGTCAAGCTTATGGTCAAGTGTCAGCATATGTAATATAAAACATGTCATTTAAAACATAGTATCAAGTATTTACATGTGTTATCCTTCCTCTAAAGTCTGGCAGCATCACATATGGCTAAGGATTAATTGTCAAATAAGAACGACGCTTGTGAATGTCAACATTTTACTTGTCTTAGATGTTACGTGTTTACACTGAACTCTCTGTGCCTTTCATTATATAAACATTATACTTGGCCTTGGACATTAACATCCTTTCCAAACCATGTAAAATAATGGCAACTCTATTCTTCAAACAAATTCGTTCAACGTTGGCAACAGGCATTCAGAGCACCGGAGATGTATGATGCAATCCAGAACTCTTATTTATGTGTATCGTATAGGCTTTGTTTTGTTAACGTATAACATGTGTAATGATGTAAACAAAAAGCAAAGTTTCTGTAAGATTAAGTGTTAAGTATCAGCTCATAATCTGCTTGAATAGATAATTTCTGGTTCCAGATTTCTTGTCTTCTTATGATGTTGAACAATAAACTGAACATGTCGAGTTGGGGTGGGTTGTGTTGGGTACATGCCACTTTATCTAAACATTTGGAAGGCTGCAGAACACACTGATAACGCACTACGCGCAAAACATGCCCACGTGATGAATCCTGATTAGAAGAAAAGCAGTTGCTTACTGTACCATCGAAGCATTTTACTCTAGCGTTCTCATTTCTTACAGACTCGATTTGTACAGTTTAGGAAAAACAGTGCCGTTTCCGTACAAGCTGCTCCAACTCAGTAGCTCACAAGTACACCACGTGAAAACGTTTTTGGCACTAAAAAATCATCTATTTGGGGATCAATGGTTGAGCAATAGTGTCACTTAAGTTTTTATAGCAGCAACACTATAGTTTTAGTCAATGTCAAGGACCTGCACACTGATCTTAACCCAGGGTACATTATTGAAATTTATTTGGGACAAGTTATATCCCAGTTTTTCGCCTTTTATTGTCATTATAATTTGCATTACAATGAAATTTGATTTGCCGCTCCAAGGTGCATGTTTGTAGACAAGATAAAAATAATATGAAAAATAGACTACACTAAAATAAAATACACTATATATATATACAAAAATGGAGATAAAATATAATACTTTTGTTTTTTTTAAAAGGTGCTAGATAAGTGATCTGAAGGTTACTATAGTTCATGCCCCACCACAGCCAGGTTGCTGTTATTAACCCTGCTTGCTCAGATTGTATAGTGCAGGGGTCACCAACGTGGTGCCCGCGGGCACCTGGTCGCCCGCGAGGACCTCATGAGTCGCCCGCGGGCCTGTTCTAAAAACAGCTCATAATAGTGAAAGTTACCAATGA
>JAOTRQ010086325.1:0-11122 GCA_028565875.1 Hoplisoma paleatum
CATTGGTCCTTCGACTAGTCGACCAATGGAATTTGGCCGACTAGTAATTTTTTCGGTCGACCAACGAATAATCGATTTTTTGCGGACAGCCGTAGCAATTACCCTCAGTTTTCTCTTGTAAATAAAATATGCTCTATACCACACTGCTCTATTTATATGTATTCTTTCTCCCACTGTCAGAGGTTTTAATGATGTGGTCAGTAGGTGTACATTGTCAAATGTGAGCTCCAAACAACACTTTAATTATTCACGTTCTAATTGTAAAACTGGAAAACTGTGTTTTTTAATAAAATAATGTATTTTTATTGTTTATGCTGTTCAATATTTATCTCATTCTGACTTATTCTACAGTGAAACCATCACGTCCCGAATTAATACAGAATGGACAATATCTCTCATTCAGTTCAAATATCCCCAATCCTCCTCAGTGCTGGAAGTGTAACTTTACCTACATAAAATGCATGGAGGTGAGTTATTTTGTCATGCAGGCACGTTTGAGTTCACGTGAGTGAATTATTTCTAACAATTGTTGAGGGTACGCACTTGCCAGTTAAATTACACCTAAAAAGGACATTATATTCTGTATTTTCATGTGGGTCTCTACTGCACCTATGCACATCGAGTTAAAATAAAACTTACAGCAGTTCAGAATCCCAAACGCAGTCAGTCTAAACACGATCAAGCCATTTTAGAGCTCAATAATTCATGAAAGTAAACATGGAAGAGGTGGATTGTGTTTAGCAACAGCTTATTAGTATAAAATATATCATTTGAAAGAGTATCTAGTTATATTATGATTTAAGAATGTATGTGTACAACTGATCATTTATATGACAACGTATATGGAGTGTATTTGTTTTGGTTCATTTTAAAATTGTGTTTTTGTGCATGTGTTTAAAGGTCAGTAATGTTAGTTCAAGTAATTGCTCAGCACAGGTGGATTATGATGTGGCCTGCAAGTATACTGTCAGAGTACAGATGAAATATGAAATAGAATTTTGTGGGATGGAGAATGACAGTGAAATAAGCGAGCCTTCATTTTATGGTACTGCAACTCCCTTCTGATCCTCTGTGTTTATATTTGAACTAAATGACTAAATTAGAGATGTCGGCACGTTGAAATTGTTATTAAATGCATATTCTTTCTTTTTTGTAGGTGAGGATAGGGATCCAGACATGTCATTTAAAGTGGTCATGATTGTGATTCCTATTATAGTGTCTTGCTGTCTCATTTTGGCTGTAATGCTGTGCTGGAGGTGATTAAAGTTAATATTTTTATAGTTTTTTTTTCATAGTTGTGTTCATGGTTAAATTCATTTAAATAAAAACTTTTATCCACAGACACAAAGATACAATTTTCCCCAAAATCCCCAGTCCATCACACATATATAATGACTTGGCTGACAATCCTATAGCCGGAGACATGAGACAGGTAAGAATTTCTTTTGTCACAAGAATCATTTTACAAGCACCAGTACTTTTAAACACACCTTGTGCAAGATGTGCCTATATACACCCAGGTTTACATAGCATTCCCCTCACAATACATAGATTTTTATTCCAAAAACAAACATATCACACTCAACTGTGTATGTAAACTACTAAAGCTGAGCGGCTGTTAAGAGAATTAAGAGCAGTTAAGAAAATATAGTGTAGCCTGTCAAAGTCCATACGCTTCAGAGATCCTGCAATTACAAATACCTGTAATAACCTGTAACCTGTGGATGGATGACCAAGTGGCACTTCCAAATGTTTCAGATCCTTTGTGTAAACAAGGACTAGTTACGATACGTTCCTGTACCAAGACTTTTGCCATGAAAGTGTTTATTGCTATTGTACACCTGGGTGTAGATCAGGTACAATGTCAATAATACGATCTAAAAATAATATAAAAGAGGGAAGTTATGTAAACAAAATAATTTATACAGTCAGTATCTGGCTTAACATTATGCATACTTTATTACAGTACATAATCTTTCAGGTTTTGTCAAGAGTATGATGGGTTAATCGAATATACTTATTTTACTGCAGGGCCTAAAAGTGGGAGACCTCTATGTGCCTTTTAAAGAGGAGGTGGTGATTGTAAAGGTTGAACCGAATACTAAACTGCTACATCTCTAATTTCGAACCTCTATTCACGTCTTCCTGTTTACTAACCACTTCATTCGTTCAGCTTTTGTTATGTTTTTGGGAGATGATAAACCAAAGCATTCAAGCGAAGCCAACAAACTCTGTAGCAAAACGGTTCCAGCTGTGCATCTTATGGCAGATTTGAGAATCTGTGATTTGCAGATATGCTATATTATACTCAGTTGTTGTTGTTGTGCAACTCATTTCAGCGATTGTATGTGATAAAAAAGGAAGACATATAACAATGTTTTTTTTGTCAGCCGCTTTGGATAACAGAGGTTTATACATGCAATTTCATGCCATTTCATGTTTGTTTACGCTGAGAATTACAAGCAGATGCTTTATCACAGAGAAACTATATTTAAAGTTTATTTTGGGTTTATTTATTTCATGGTTATATCTTGGAAAGGGCATCGATGCATCACAGATCATCACATACACAATTCCTCATTACCCATCACACCTATGGGAATTCTAGTTGTGTTGGTGTGCACTGATGTCAATTTATTGTTGTTCTAACTAATAAAGAAATAAATCCAAATGTTACTGCTTCTGAGCACTGTGTTTGCTGTCTGTGTGGAAACGAACATGTTACACATATAAGCTCAATTTTATACCACACACAGACAGGTGTACAGTCAATTTAAGAAATCATTCTTTCATCTGCAGCTCCTGTATTCGCTGTATTCAATAGGGCTAGAAACCTTGTTTAGAGGTTCATCGGTAAATGGTTTGTTATCAACAACAATAACCTTGCAACAATCCTTTTCATAGGCTGTTTTATTTTCATTCTAATAAGCTTAACATTAGAGGAGTCGTAAGAGAGATGCACCGCTTATCCGTATCGGAGAACTGTTCAGTATAGGGCGACATCTGCTGGCCACTGTGCGTTAAAGCGCCTTGAGTGCGGTGCTGATGCTGCAGGATGCTGACGAAGGATACAGACCGAATCTGTGAGTATCTAAAGCGAACCTGAATCTACTCTGCTGGCTTTGTCTCTGTGGCGCAATGGAATAGCGCGCTGGACTTCTAATCCAGAGGCTCCGGGTTCGAGTCCCGGCAGAGATGCTGCACCAGAGATGCCGTGGGAGGTGTCTTTCTTTTGGTGATGATTATTCTGTATTAAACGATTTGAATCTTAGATTGTATGGTTTTGAACGAATAAAATATAGGACGCGAGGAATTACAACAATGACAACAATGATGATAAATGAATATAAAAATAGGAATATATATATATATATATATATATATACATTTTTTAATTATTATTTTAAGTCATGTAATATGTAATTGTAAAAACAAGTTGGGTGGATATTGTATTTGGCACAGTGTGGTTTTAAAAACGTAAACGTAATTTCTTTTTTTGTATGTTTTTTTGTACATTGTACGTTCATCAAATTTGTGGATGCTGTAGTGGTTTTAGGTTCTACCAAGTTAACCTTTTATGTTTACAACTCTTGAATCTTAATTTTACTGGCATTTTCTAACCGTGTTGTTAGTGATGGGCTCATTTATAACAATAGTCTAAGCATAAAATTAGCTTAAGTTAACAAACATAACACAATATTCACAATGTTCTCTTACAGATAAACAATACATTATCTTTAACGCAGAATTTACCCTTTATAGTGCTTTTATGATCCGTATTATATAAATAAATAAATAAATATATATATACACACACCTACATACTCTATGTATCATTAGAATGGTTACAAACACCTTCTAACATGGCCGCTATGTGACGTCCCAGTAGTTTAGCCCGCAGCCAGAATTAAACCGTGCAAATTCTAATCAACAAATTTGAACTGCCTAAAACCAGATTGACATTAAATGTTTTTTTTCTTCACATTTTATCGACATAAAACGCAGTTTTATGTACTAATTTTCGAACTTAAAATAAAAAATCTTTGTAACACAGTGTGTGCTGTACATGCCGACACTAGAGGGCGCAAGACGAAACATAATGGATGCGTATTGTACTGTGAAATCTTATCATTTTTTAGTTACCCAGTGGATTAAGGATATTTTGGTCAATTGCTCGTTTTGGGTGTAAAATTACATCTTGTTGGCAAGACTTACCATAAATGTTCATTGAATCTTATACTATTTTACTTTCGTTAAAATACTTACTAATAAAGAAACAATTCTGCTTAGAAGTGGTAATAATGTGGCCACTTCATGTTTCAAGCGTAAAAATTCACAGTACTTCTACCGGAAAACTTTACAGAACCAGCTTTCCTAGAAATGAACTCCAGTTTTTTTTAATGTGTGCATATTTTGGAAAGATAGGCCTACCCATAAAATTGTGTTAAACATTTGACTTATTAAAAAAATCATTTAAAAAGCTATTAAATTATTGAATTCATTACTGGTGAGCTGTGTATACTTTTACGGGCAGGTTGTACAAGGTCATCATTTACACCAGACATACAAAATAATATCCTACGTCAATGATGCATTAATGGTGACTGACATGACCACTGAACCAGTGCCACCGAGAATCATAAGATTGAACAAATACAAAAATACAGAAAGACCTGAAGTGTCTTTGTGCGAGGCACCAAGCCTCTACCCAGGCACTGTGGCAAAAGGCTGCCTACCTAGTGTGCTCGCTGCTGCCCCCTAATGTATGTAGAAGATCATGTATGTGTGTTTCACTGCACGGATTGGTTTAAATGTGGAGGAACGATTAGTGTGTAGAAGCACATTGGTAAACAAGTACACGAGTATACACACAGTTTGTATTTTATACAATAAAATGAGACAAGATATTTCAATTAGGGGGAAAAAAAAAGTGATAAAAGATAATTAATTGGTATCTGAGTTTCGTTTTTGATTGGAGCGGCCATGAAGCTATAAAACCGACCGAAGCTGCCAAAATGTGGAGGGGGTAAGAATGCGCATGCGTGAATGTGAGTGAGTGAGCGAGAGAGAGAGAGAGAGAGAGAGAGAGGAGGAATGTGCCGTTAATGAAGAACCGGAGCGTATCTGGGAAGCGCAACAGAGATCACGGACGAACAGAACGAAATGAATTAAAAAGCGTGGAAATAAAGTGGATTTAGCGCCGCTGCAGAAGCGCATGGAAAGGAACGTTATAACGCGTTACGGGCAGATTCGCGAGGGGATATTTTGACGCTCCCCATGCGGAGATTTGCGCTAACGGACTCGACTCGGCTCGGATGAACCATGCAGAAGCTGCTGCGGCTGTTTGTGAGTCTGGTACTCACTTCTCATCCTGGTAAGTAAAGAACGGATCACTTTTAACCGGACTGGAGTTTTAATCAAAAATCATCGTGTTTACAGACTTAAACTAGGAATAGTTCATTCATAAAACTATATTGGGAAGTTTTTCGTGGTTTCACTGGGTAGTTTAGTATTTTGTGTGCCAATTCTTTGGGAATCACGACGTCTAGCGATTCTTCTAGAAGCTTCATTCATCAACTTTGGACTGAAATGACACCATTTGCGTTATTAACTATGCTGTAAGCTAATATACTAGTAAGTCGTCTTAGATATTCGCTTAGCAAAGCATCATATCGTCGACATTAGTGTTTAAAGCACGAATCCGAACTCTTCCAGAACCCCACGCTGATGTTTTAGGGACTAGAAGGTGCATTTCGGACACCTTTATCTCTCTGATGGGTGGATGCGCTCGTGACGTCACAACCCTGCAGGTATATTAGCGCCTGGATACCAGTGGTGCTGAAAATCCAAATACTCGAAATGTTTTTGTTTTATCTTGATTTAAAATACTCCAAGCATAGTGCGTGACTATTTTCACCAAGTTAACTTAACACGCTGCTTAATTAAGCACTGATAACAGTCATAAGAATAGCATAAGAATATAGTAGTGTGTGTGTGTGTGTTTTTTAAAGTACGTA
This sequence comes from Hoplisoma paleatum, assembly GCA_028565875.1. Classification (NCBI taxonomy): domain Eukaryota; kingdom Metazoa; phylum Chordata; class Actinopteri; order Siluriformes; family Callichthyidae; genus Hoplisoma; species Hoplisoma paleatum. Next base: position 6,018 of record JAOTRQ010086325.1, read on the forward strand.
CTGTTTAGTATGGAAGTATGAATTACTAGTATCTCCCGCCTTTGCGGACATGCTCGCGGCTTATTGGCTGGTTTCCAATTCTCCTCATCTTCCCTACATTTCTTCTCTAAAACGGAGTGAACATAATGATTAGCATACACTTTACCCTACAGTTTTAGGAGAGATCATTAGGATTTGGTGTGGTTAGCTTTGTGAGCCTGTGTATTCATCTACAGGACCACTCCATCAGGGACGAGGGGTGTGTTCTACTCCCAGTAGTAGCCTATATTACAGATGATGTAATTCAGTCATGTGTGAACATATTTAACTATTTCATTCTCTTACTTAGCAAAAAGGATTACATTTAAAGGTAACAGTAACTACTCCAGTAAAATCTACATTCTTACACTTCCTTTGCAATTTACAATTCCTGTCAGTTCTTTCCAAATCAATAGAAATGGAGTTTCAGTCATTGGTACATTTTCACTAAACGCTTTGTCGTGGAAACATTTGAGTTTTGAGGTAAAGACACAAAAGCCTCGTTCAAAGGGTGTCGATCCAGTAAAATGGCAACACATTCATCACATTCTCTCACCTCCTCATACCGGTATTTTGCATGTTTAAAAAGACATTGAAAAAATCCGTACCCAAAGTAAACACGATGTTCAGATTGTGCGGCCATGTAAAACGTGTTACAATGATGCCAAACGATCTTTGATTTCATCTCAAACTGATCAGAGATTTAGGGGAGTAGAATTCCATCGCATGACGTTACACATTGACCCATTTCACTTGCACCATACCTAGGGGCAATTTGAGAAACCGTTCCACTCTGTGACCTGTGTTTGGGAGGTGGGTGTAAGCCTTGTTAATCTCTAAACAAGTTATCTCCTGCAACACTGTTCTAAATACCGTAATAAAAGTTAATCAGAATGTTTAAATATCTTTTGGTATTTTTGTAGATGGCAACGGTATTGCTCATCATATGGTCTGACGGCCTCTATTTTACAATAGAGGATATTTATCTTTTTAGTCAAGAACATGTTAACCACACACTATTGACAAAACTGTTCTAATATCTGAATTCACTTGTTTCAGCCACACAATAATTCTAACAATGGTAATGAATGCATCATATATTGTAAATTACAGGCTTCCAATGTAGCACTAAAAGTTTAAGAAAGTTCCATAAAGTAATGTCTGTATTGGCATTAAGAAAAGCTTGGTTTAAAGAAACGCCACAGAGGCCTGGTCTCATCAGAGCCCAGTTACAAAAGTTTAGCACAAATTCTTCCTACCTTTTCAGAGGATAGATGTTAGTTATTAGTTAAAAACTTTGAGAGGGGATGTCCAAAAAGCACACGGTCTGGAGTGCAACTATTGGCCATACAGTGTGTGACGTTGGGCTCTGTCAGACTTTATGTGCTTACCAGATCAGTCAAAAATGTAGCCAGCTGTATATGCATGTTTATTATGAAAGAAGCACTCTATATTTAATATTATAACAATCTTAAATGACACTTGTTAAAAACATAACCGTGTACTAAATTGCTGTACCTCAGTAAATCATATAACTACAAACAAGACACGTACTAGCTCTTAACATACCAGATCTCTATCTATCTATCTATTCGTTTATCGTCTGTTTTCCCAGTTCCTGGGGTAGGACGTTAATGTTTTAGAGCAGAGTTTTCTGTCCGGATGCCCTTCCTGACGACAACCACCAGTAAGTGGTGGGAACTTGTGAGACTACTGGACCACTCAGCCACCGTGACGCCTTTAAGTACCAGATCAGTTTTTTGTATTCGTTAATTAGTGGGAAATAACAGCTGCGACTGAAATGGAAGAACCCTTTGGTCTGACCATGTCACATTAAAATAGTTGCTGCACTATTGGGGTGAAGACACATACGTCAACCTTATCTCTCTAGCTGTGACTTTAAATTAATATTTTATTTTTTCCAGGGTGACTCAGCAGTGCAGAAACGCCATTCTTTAGGAAATGTTATTTTCATCTGCCTCATGAATGGCATTTCTGAAAGATTACCAAAGGCAAAACATATGTGGCCTTATATATGGGCTTTAATTAGCGTTGTAAATATTAAATACATTGATTAACTGCTCACAGTCACGTCTATTAAACTAATGTACAAAGGTAGTGAACCTTATTGACCAGCATTAACATGTAAATAATGATTACACATTGGAAAATACAGTTTCGATGTCGTCTTACTGAATGGATCTAGGGGTAAAGTGTAAAGGGTAGATGACTGGGTCAGAGCATCTCGGCAAATCGGCAGCTGTTGTGGGGTGTTCCCGATCTGCAGTGGTCAGTATCTTCACATGTGGTCCATGGAATGAACTAAGCTGGCAACAGCGCCATAGTCATCCAATGCTCAGCGATACATCTTGTGTGTTCGGTCCGGTCCAAAAGTTTATGTAGATTAAATTGCTAAAGAAGCTAATACTAGTTCTAACAGAAAGGTGTCAGAATGCACAGGGGCGCAAAATGGGGATAATGACCAATACTAGGAAGGTGGTCTGATTGTTCTAATGAAATGATATATAACTGTTACAGTATTACAGATTTCCTGTTTCTCTTTTTCATTTTCTCTAGATTACGGTCACTAATTTTAAATAATATAAAAACTCATCAAAGCCCCATTGGCACATCACAAAAATCTTTTTGATTATAAAATAGATTTTTGACAGATTTTTCCTCGAGTAGAAATAATAAGTATGTTTTGAATCAATGTGGCTGCTTTTGGCTAGTCATTTATCAACTATTCCTGGTGGTTAGACAGCGAAAAATTGTTGGCACAAAATATCTTTACACAGACATAAAATTGTAGCCAGCAGCTTTTACTCTTAAAACATTTTCCGAATTACACTGTGTGAGCAGTCATAAAGTCATTTCACTGCAGGTTGTACCATGTATGACTATGTACTCGACAAATAAGCTCTGAGTAAGCACCGATAAAAGTTTTCAAAATACACAGATAAAGACTTTTGTCGTACCTTACACATAGACATGTACGTTGAAGAAAAAGTACTAATGTTTCAGTCTGACAGTAATGTTTTTGGTGAGCTCTTAGTTGGCTGAGTAGAAAACCCTTTCACCGTGCAGCAAAGTCTGGATCCTTTCTGTTCCAAGTTGCTCGTTTTCATCCCCGGGAGCACCAGTGTCTTCCCACAGTCCAAAAACATGCATACAGGTTTACTGGAGACGATGTTATTTACAGTGCTTTGTAGTGCTGCTCAAGCTCGAAAAATGATCAAGGGGTGGAAACAGAAAGGGCATCAGGTATAAAAACCGTGCCTGTCCTGAAATCATATAAACCGTCGTGATTTATTTAACCAATGCAATACTTCTGTTTGTTTCTAGAATTGATATGGTAAGATATTTATAAATAAAAAAAAGGTTAAATAAGAGAACATAAACATACGATATGCCTTATGTATGCGTAAGATCTAAACTAAAACTTGTTCAACATGGCCTGTTACTAGAATTAATGCACCACTTATGATCGTAGACTTAGGCTGCCATAATGCAAGTACTGGACAGATTAAAGTTGCATTCCTTTAAGACTCCTGATGTAACAATCATTAAATCACTCGAAGTATTAAATATATATAAATGTATATATATCTGAATCATTATAGTCACATTTTGGTTTTAGTGTGGAATATTTTAAACTTCCTGGGAAGCAGGATTGAATACTACATCCGCCTACTGCCTGAGGAGATCTTGTTTTGCATACGTCTATGTGGGTTTTTTTTTCCTCAAGTGACACAGGTGTTATTTTATCTCCTAAAATATTACAAGACCAAGTGTTAGGTTATGATGGATGTGAGGTAAGACATTTGTTTCATCACGATCAGGAGAGTAAAAATAAATTACTTAAAATAAATGGCTGAAAAAAAGTTTCAGTGTGACAACCTTACACAGCACTACACCATCCGTCTGTCTCACCTTTTCCAAACATACACCTTGGCTTTTTTCCACAAGCTTGTCAAATCAATTCTCAACTTGGCTGTGGTGCCGATTCTGTCGACAACGATGGGAGTGCTAAGTTACCAACTCCCTCGTTTTACCGTTTGTCATCTTGGAAGTGTATTAACAACATGTGTCATTTTTCATGTCACTGTACACCGATCAAAGGTTATTATATTATGATCACCTTTCTAATATTGTGTTGGTCCACGTTTTTCTGATCCATGTGCAAATACTGATGCAACGTGTATTGAACATTTCTGTCATTGACTTCTTTAGCAATGTCTGTTGGATTGGAGTGCACGAGCCAGTTATCACTGGCATCTCTACATATATTAATGACCTTGTCCAGGTTTACCACTAACAGGGACGAACAAATCCCAGAAAAACAAAAAAACCCACATTACTAAGCTGGTTTCAAGAACATATCATTATGGCTGGAAAGATTGGTCACTGAGCAAACAAAGAGATTCACAACATTTGTAATATAGACTAAATTACTACATTCTATCCATATGCAGGTTAAAATTTGTGTGATTAAGATCTTTCTTAGGAGCACTTTAGCTAGATATTGGCCACCGCACACTAGGATCACCCCACAAGAGCTGCATTCTATGGACATGCTTTGACGCAGTCGCCTTGCTATCACAAGTTTTGCTCTTTAAAATCCTTATAATTGTTCATTTACCTGCATCCAACACATCAACTCTGACGATAAAAAATATTCACTTGCTGCCTGATATATCCCACTTACTTTACGTGTCGCATGAAGAAGAGATTCAGTGTGCATGACCTTATGCCTGAATAGTGTAAATCCTGGCCTGGGCTGTATAGACAGTGTTTAATTTACTTGAAGTGTTTAGTATTAAGGTTTCAAGACAGGAAAACCATCAGAGCAGTTCAAAATATGTTGCTCCATCTACCACCACCCTTCATAGTTGTAATCTCAGACCCAATTATCATGCAGTTCCATGTTTAGTATGTTCTCATAGTAAACTAGGGCTGACCGCAATTAATCGATTATTCGTTGGTCGACCGAAAAAATTACTAGTCGACCAAATTCCATTGGTCGATTAGTCGCAGGAAAGAAAAAAGCTGCGTTTCGTCAAAGGACTTCTGGGACTTTTAATTTG